>CM034611.1:1121760-1139260 GCA_020091685.1 Lutjanus erythropterus
GAGGAATTTTCCATGGAAAATAAACTTTTTTTTTTTAAACTGAAAAATAAAACTGACTTCATTTCCCATAATACACCTCAGTTTGTCCTAAATAATACTTGTACTTCAAAAACATCTGCTCCTTCTAAAAAGATTATTAATGATTTCTTGATTCGGCATTAATTTGAACTCTAATTAATGTGAAATGGGAAAACAACAATGGACGTTCTGCACCATTATAAAAATTTCAAAAGGACACCACACTTTAACAGTTTCCTTAATTTGTTGGACATATTGATTTAGTGCTGTAAATATGTAAGATTTCTCCTTTAAGACACTATAAGTGCATAAAACACATTAAATATGAAATATTAAATATCTGTCTGTTTGTTCTACCAGAATGTAAATAAAGCTGTGACATTATAGACAAAAAACTAATTGATGAATTGACAAAATAATCATGAGATTAATCAATTCTGAAATAATCATTAGTTGCAGCCCCAGTAGAGATGCTGTAAGACACGAGACAATACAACAATCTGAGAAATGTCCTTCATCTGTTAATAATGTTTGAACAGTGTGGACAAAGCTATCTCCTCCTCCTCCTCCTCCTCCTCCTCCTCCTCCTCCTCCTCCTCCTCCTCCTCCTCCTCCTCCTCCTCCTCCTGCTGGAGCAGCAACAACAAGAGTCTGGGTGTGACTCCTCCTCCTCCTCCTCCTCCTCCTCTCTTTCTTCTCTCCATCTCTCTATATGCAAGTAAACCTTCAGCAGCTCTGTCATCACCTGTGTGTGTGTGTGTGTGTGTGTGTGTGTGTTGAAAAAGTCCAGAGCTCAAACCGGCTTTGGCGTGTATGAGCATGCTGTGGGGCCTCAAGGCAACACACACACACACACACACACACACACACACACACACACACACACACACACACACACACACAGAACTGTGTTTTCACTTTAAATCAGTGACATGATAACAATCTGACACACATTAACTGAGTGTTTTTATAACAATAAATAATGACAGAATCACTGTTCATCGCACACATAGAAGAGATGGAGAGACCGACTGTGTGAGCCATCAAAAAAAAAAGAAAGAAAGAAAGACAGACAGAAATTTTATCCAACACATTCTTTTTCCTTTCATCAGCCTACATTACCCACAATACAACAGTGAGGTGTGATGCATTATGCTAGTAGTGGCTAATGTATCTAATATTTTTAATTTGAGGACATTTTTGACTGGCAGTCAGACAGGAAACATCTGTCAGATAAACCAAATAACACTCACTCAAAACTAACCAAACTCCATTGACATATTCAGTAATTTTATGTTGCAGAACACAGGAGTTGTTGGTAAACCTCTGCCTTGATTGTGTGTTTTTGTGTGAATTCTGTGACTCTAAACTAACCTTTTAAAACACCAAAGTCACAGAATAACACAAACTAACTAACTGATCAAGGCAGCAGTAGACCAGCAACTCCTGTTTTCTGAGAGGTAAAATTACAGGTTTTTCCAAGTTTGGTTGGCTTGGAGAGAACAATATTTGGCTTCAATGATTTCAATTTCTGAACCGAACTACCTCTTTAAAAAGATGAAACTCTATATTTGTGAAGTGTTTTTAAAGATTTAGGTCTTCAGTATGAACCAATGAGCTCTGAGCTGAGAGTGAAGAATAACAGCAGACTGCTCCTTTAAAGAGAGATGGAGAGGATGGAGAGAGAAACAGAGAGGTGAAGCTGGAATGAAAAAAAGATGAAAAAACAGAGAGAAACTCCCCCTCTTTTCACTATAATGGCCGTCTTTGTGTGTCAGAAGAATACAGCCTTCATGTGGACACACACATACACACACACACACACACACACACACACACACAGTCAGACAGTCGTAATTAGATGATGCAGTTCAGCTGAGGCCTGACCAAAGATGCTCTTTCTCATCCCTCCTTCATTCTCTCCTCTGTATCATCACTCCTTTTCCTCCTCACCTCTTCATCTTCCTCCTCCTCCTCCTACTGATGCTCCACTGCTCCATCTTTTTTTTTCACCTCTATTATCTCCCCTCTAGTCTCCTCCTCTGCCTCTCATCTCTTCCTTCTATCTTTCTTTTCTCTGTTCATCACTCCTTTTTTCTGTCCATCTAACTCCTCTGCAGTCTCTCTCTCGTTCTCCTCTCTCTGATACAAGCTAAAGTACAAGGCCACACGTTCAGCCAATCAGAACCCTCGCTGCCTGCAACCCTCCCATCCCCACACTGGACAGCTGTGTGTGTGTGTGTGTGTGTGTGTGTGTGTATGTGAGCCATTCAAACAGCTGCTGTTGCCGAGGAGACCAACTTTTTCCAGTTCAGACCAGTTTTAACTCAGAAGAACTTCACCTGAGATCACAAAACTTCTCTCCTCTCTCCTTTCCTTGCCTTGTTCCCTTCCTCTTTCTTGGTGAACTTCATCACTTCAGAAAAAGCAGTTTTAAAGTTTTCTTTCCAAAATAAAAGTGTTACTATCAACACATTTGCACTATCAGTGGACTGAGTGTGCTTGTGGAAAAGTGCACTTCATTTCTTTTAGCTGGCAGCGATTTGTCTTTCATCGTCTCTGTGTGATTCTGCTGAAATTCTGTGAGCACAAAAAACACCAGACTCAGCTGAGGTCGAGGGTTTGAATCCCCTGAAGGCCTCACACACACACACACACACACACACACACACACTCTCTCTCTTACTGTGTTCACTCGTGATGCTGCGACAAAATGGCGCTGAGCTTCTGACCAGAAAAACTTGAGCCGTGTTTGTTTTACAGCATCTTTTACACAGCAAGAGCAAAGTGCTGCTGGAGATAAAGCAGTTAATGTGTTACTGAGGAGCACTCACACACACACACACACACACACACACACACACACACACACACGCTGGGGGATAAACTTTGACAAAGTCCAACTCTTAAGGCACCACTGATCTCTTTTATCCCCCATCGCAGGCCTGTCGCTGCTTATCTGTGCTGCAGAGATGCTGAAACAACACCACCGTATCCTTCACTTCCCGTCTGGAGAGGAAGCAGGAAGCAGCAGGGCGCTCTGCAGGGACGGAGCATTCTTCTGTCTCTACCTCCCGCTCTCTCTCTCTCCCCGACCTCCAGGAGGTGATGAGGACATTAAGTTTGTGAACAAAAGGCACAGAATCAGTGTATTTCAGCCTTTGAAGGCTTTTATTTTGAAAGGTTGCAGGATTGAAGCACTCCGATTGGATGGTTTTTGGGATGATGGCTAGGAATCTGAACGCTGTCTTTCTCTCTGAGAAAGGAAACGCCAGAAATGTGATGCACTTAAAGGGACAATGCCCGTTTTTGCCACCAGGGAGAGGAGGAGTGAGGAAGAACTACATTACCCAGCATCCCCTGCTCTGGGTTTAAGAACTAATCTGTACTGACTGGACCCTCTACATAAAAGTTACATAAGAGGACAGAGTCCAACTGAGAGTGCACCTCCTCTACACTGCACCATGAAGAGGAAGAAGAAAGAAAGAAAGAGGAGGAGGTGAAGGGGATAGTAGAAAGAGGAGAAAGAGGAAGATGGGGCAAACAAGGGGGGTAAAGAAGGAGAAGGAGGTGGGTGAGAGGAGGAGGAAAAAAGAGAAGCACAAGGAAGAGGAAGGAAGGGGAGGGGAATAAGAAAGTGGAAACATCTGAAGGAGGATGAGGAGCAGGGGAGATTAAAAAGAGGTTAAAATGGAGCAGGAGAAGGTAAAGAAGAAGGCAAAACTTCTGAAGGAGGAGAACGGGGTGAGCAGAAAGAAAGGAAGGAGGAGGAGGAGATGAAGAAGACACAAAGAGACAAGAAAGAGTAATTACAGGGGGGAAGGAGGAGAAATGGGAAGACGAAGGCAGAGGAGAAAAGGAAAAGAAGGAGAAGGAGGTGCAGGAGGAGGACAAAAAAGAAGAGAGGAAAGATGTATCTGGAGGAGGAAGAGGAGGGCGGGAGGATTAAAAAGAGGTGGATGGAGCAGGAGAAGGAGTAGAGCAAACTTGTGGAGAAAGAGAAGGAGGTGAGCAGGGAGAAATAAATAAAGGAGGAGGAGGTGGAGGAAAATTAAACATAGAGGAGGAGGAGGAGAAAGAGGTGATGAGGAGAGTAGAAAAAGCAAAACGGAGAAAAAGTAGTTGGAGGGGGATGAGGAAGAGGGGGAGATGACTCAAAAGGAAGAGGAAGAGGGCGATGAAGGCAAAGGAGGAGGGAAAAAGAAGGAGAAGCAGATGATGTAAAGGGGATGCAAAGAGGAGGAAAAAGAAGAACAGGAGAAAAAGAAGTAGTGATAGAGCAGGAGGAGGAGAAAAACAGGAGTGAATCTGACTCCTGAAAAACTGAACTTTGGTACAAAACTTTGGTACAAAAGAGGAGGAGGAGAGAAAAAATGAGGAGGAGGAGGAGGAGGAGGAGGAGGAGGACAATGTCTCGACTCAAAGTTGGTACTGGCGGCTAGACTTAAAAACAAGAGGAGGAATAAATGATACTGAACTGAGCGTTGGTGATGGGAGGAGAGCAGACGAGGAGGAAGGGAGGACAAGAGGAGGAGACAAGGAGGAGAGGAGGAACAAAGTGAGACAAATTAAGACGACAGAAGATTCAGATTGATGTGAAACTTTACACAACAGAAGAAGAAATGAAAGAAAAAAGAAAAAGCCTGCCTCCATCCTGTGTGTGTGTGTGTGTGTGTGTGTGTGTGTGTGTGTGTGTGCAGGGCGTGGTGCTGAGGAGGACCAGGTTTCAGTTGAGTGAAAAGACTCAGAGCCTCTTTGTGTCTCTGCCTCCGGGGCAACACACACACACACACACACACACACACACACACCTTTGTGTGTTTATGCAGAGGGGTGTGTGTGTGTGTGTGTGTGTCCCACCAGAGCACTTTCCCATGGGAGGGTTTATTGTATTTTCAATTAAAAGGTGAATGGACTTTGGTGGGCACACCTAATACTGTAAACCCCCCAATACACACACACACACACACACACACCTGAGACCACACCCACCACACACACACACACACACACATCCCCCATTTAAAGCACACACACCAACAGTTACTAATTTAGTTTTAGAATTAATCTCTTTTAGAGCCGTTATGATTAATCAATTACTATGAGGTTATTAATGAGCTTATAAACACTTTATAAACTCTTACAACACTTACAAACTTCATGCTAATTATTATTGTCAATTATGTTACTTTTTGTCGCAATCCTCGATAAATATTTGATCACAAAAAACGTTTAACCACCGTCAGCATCTAAATACTCATTTGGCATTAAGTTAATATTAAATGATCAGATTCATCTTAACAGTCAAAAGGTTTGATTTGGAATTAAATTAACATGACATTAGCATGTTTTACACTTCACTATAAGGCTTCTTTGGCCAGTTATAAATGTTAGTGAGCAGTGACTGGATCTTGTCAAGTAACAGGTAACAAGCCTACATTAACTCATGAAGTGTTTAATTTAACCTAATTCATAACATAATTAATAATCTAATTATATAAACCATATTTAATTCATCTGCAAGCTTTGTTCTAGTTTTGATGATTAAATAATCTTTTTATTTTTTTCTGTGCTGCGTATTTGACATTATTTTCATCATACATGAACCTCCTTCTGTTGTGGACTGTTGGTTGGACAAAACAGGACACCTGAAGGCACCACTCCGGCCATTCTGACACATTTTTTTCCACAAAGCGTTTATGGATTAATCGAGAAAATTAAAAAAGCAGGTTAATCAATGATTAGCTGCAGCACTGACTCTTAAAATGTCTGCTTTACTGCTGAGAAAATAAGAGAAGAAGAGAGTCGGGGGGGAAGGACGAAGAAAGATAAATAAAAAAGAAACAGACAAAGAAGGAAAAAATAAATAAAACAGAGACAATGAGAAGTAAATAAAGAAGTAAATCAAAGACACACAGCAGCAAATAAAGAAAAGGAGATAAAGAAATGAAATTGTTTGTGCGGCTGACGGATGCAGACAAAGACAGACGTGCAGTCATCATGTCCTCCTGTAGCTCAGTTTGTTTGGACGTTTTGTCTTCAGACGGAGGACGTGAACCTTCACACACTGAGCTCAACAAACACTAAAACACACACACACATACACACACACACACACGTCCTGTCTCCTTAATGATTCTCCTGTCCTCCTCGCATGCAAACATCTCCTACAGTGTGCAATGAAGGACAAAATTAGACAAGATGCTGCTCTAGATTAGGACAGACACAGACCATCTTCTGACATTTTAAGGAAAGAGCTATTCCTTTTTTAAAAATTATTAACTGATCAATAATGGTCAATCTACTGTGTCTAAATGGATTCACCGAAGTCGCACAATAACACAAACAAACTAATTGATCAAGGCTGCGTGAAACCAGCAACTCCTGAGTTCTGTCAAAGTAAAATGACTGTTTTTGCCTCTGGAGTTTGGTTGGTTAGCACAGAGTGATATCTGACTTGTGTAACAGTGGTTTCCTGTCAGACAGCCTTGTCTGGTGAAGTGGTTAGTAAAGGTTGCTTGTCAATAAAAATTAAAACAGAAGAGTTTGTGTGTGTGTGTGTGTGTGTGTGTGTGTGTGTGTGAGTGAGAGAGAGAGAGAGAGAGAGAGCTGGGGTCATATGTGGATTGATGAAGTGTCAGAAGTGATGTCTGAGGGAGGAGACAGGATGTTTCACAGCATCTCAGACCAAGTGTGTGTGTGTGTCATCATGATGATGCTGGAGTGTGTGTGTGTGTGTGTGTGTGTGTGTGTGTGTGAGGGCAGGGCTCATTTACAGAACCTATGATTAGTGTCTCTGGTCAGTCACACACACATACACACTAAGTCATCTAAAAACTGCATCTTTACATGCAACAGGAGTGTGTCTGTGTGTGTGTGTGTGTGTGTGTGTGTGTGTCTGCAAGCGTAATCTCTTAAATCCTACAATGGTGTAACAACTGCATGTGTGTGTCATCACTGACACTCAGTACAACGAGAATGATCATTAGTCAACAGCACGTCTGGGAATCGAGACAAAGAGCAATTTCAAAATAAAAGCATCGATTTTTTTAGAAAGTAAAAGCTTAATAATTAATAGCTGCATAAAAATAACAAAGTAATACTGACAATAATAGTGACAATACAACGTGACTATGACACAAAAGAAGAGAGGGCTGATGGGAAAGAGGAAGTTACATCCAGACTCCATCAGCAGAGAGAGACTGAAAACGAAAGTATGTTGATGATGGTGATGTTGAGGAGGAGGAAGATGACAACAGGGTGAAGGAGAGGACGGGGTTTTCCTTCCAGAAGATGAGTAGTTTCAGTTACCACAGAGAACAACTGTTTGTGGTTTTATTTTCAGAAATCTTCTTTCCTGGACTCAGTTTTTACTTTCCCCTGCACCCCTTTTTAAAGTCTGTTCCCCCCTTTTCTAATTTCCGGCTGCATCGTCTATAAAATGTCAGAAAACTGTGTAACCAGTATGTCCATCCCAGTTTAAGTGTCTCTAAATGTCTTGTTTTGTCTTAAAACCAAAGATATTCAGTTTAATATGATAATAAACAGAGGGAAGCAGGAAATATCCATAATAAAGAGGCTAAAAACAGCATTTTCTGTCATTTTTGCCTGAAATATTACTTAAGTGATGAATCAATCAAATATCATAATAATTTAACCTTTTAACAACCACTGAAATAAGTTACCAGATTTACTTGCCCAACATGGTATTTCATTTGCCCCTGGCCATTGTTGGAACCCTGAGTTAATATTAATAACTCTTCACCTTGTTGATGTTTTGGTCCATTAATTGTAGAATATTTGAAGTTTTTCTTCCTTCTTCTTACTAAACCTCCAAAGAGTGATTATGGTGATTAATCCATGGATTATTCTCAATTAATCAATCGCACTATTTGCCCCTGTACAAATTCTTTTATTCATTAAGGGTTATAAAGAAACAACAAACACTAAAGTTAGTTGTCATGTTTAATTTGGAGCAGCAACGTCTAGAAAACCTTCTTGTACTTGTACTTAACCAAAGATATTCAGTTTATGAAACATGATGATGATAAACAGAGAAAAGAAGCACATCTCCATATCTGAGAGGATAAAAACATCAACAACTGTCAGTTACTCCTTCAGTACAGGATCGATTTAAACAACTGTTGTCATCATTGGTGAAATTTAAAGAGAGGAAACAAGTAACATCACTCCTCTAAACTCTCATCTCCTCCCATCCCCCTCTACACCTCCTCCTAAAACCAGTCCTCTCCCATCCTGTGATCCACCTCCCCTCCCCCATCACACACACACACACACACACACACACACACACAAGCTCACATCAGTGTTTACCTGAGCATCCCTGAGTGTGTGTGTGTGTGTGTGTGTGCGCGCGCGCGCGTGTGTGTGTGTGTGTGAGTTGAAGAAAAAGAAAAAGAAAGACTGAGGGCATGCGGTTGCCACGGCAACAGGGTGTGTCCAAACAATGGTACCTTTTTAGAGGAGGGAGGGGCATTGTGTGTGTGTGTGAGTGTGTGTGTGTGTGTGTGTGTGTGTGTGTGAGTGTGTGTGAGAGCTCTCGTTACGATGTTAATCTGCGTTCATGGCTACTCTGATGTGGCCGTCACCTCTGTGTGTGTGTGTGTGTGTGTGTGTGTGTGTGTGTGTGTGTGTGTGTGTGTGTGTGTGTGTCAGATTACAGCCTTGCTAACAGTCAGATTAATAGGGATTATGCAGGCTGGGTCTGTTCGCTCCATTCACATGCTGCTGCTGCTGCTGCTGCTCTGTCAGGCTACTTAACCACTGAACACACACACACACACAAATCAGCTGTTCAACGACAATAAACAGAATTTGCTCCACAGATGCAGAGTTTTTTTTAGGGAACTTGGAGATGCTAATTGACATGGATGCTAACAAAGATGCTAACATGGCAGATACTCTGCTAGACTACCTTCAATAATCCTACAAAAGTATTTACAAGACAGCTAGCTGGTCTGATTTATGTTCAATAATTCTGTCTGAAAATGTTCAAACTCTCCTTCAGATTAGCATGTTAGCCTCAGAGCTAACCCCTCAGTCTCCAGCTGACGTTTCAAAATGGCTGCAGACGGTTTCAGCATCATCCATCTTTAGCTCCAGGATGCCAAAAGTATTAAAACAAGCCAATCAGGTGGCTCCTCCTCCCTGACATCACAAGCATCTTTACAGCACAGAGGTGCAAAGTGAAGCCACACAGCTGCTTCTGCTGGATCACAGATGCTGTCTACACCTGTCTACACCTGTCTACACCTGTTTACACCTGTTTACACCTGTTTACACCTGTCTACACCTGTCTACACCTGTTTACACCTGTTTACACCTGTCTACACCCGTCTACACCTGTCTACACCTGTCTACACCTGCTTAAATCTGGAAACTGTTTAGATTCAATCAACAATAGCTGCTTTACAGTCAAAAACTCATGTTGCAGATAATACTATAATATCTACCTCCCTCCAAAAATGTCAGGTACAAGAAATTACTGTAATGAAATAACGAGCTAATAATTTCCTTAGCTTTCCAAGTAGCCTTCCCTAGCTGTTCTAATAATGGATATAATGGATCAATCAATAAATGTTTATGATACTAAAGCTGGGTTGAAGCTCACAAACAGTATCACATTTAGTTAACTTTTTAGCTGTTTTGCTAGCTAGCAATATAACATTAATCGAACTATTTAGCTAGCAAACTAATTAACATTTGCTGTGTTTGATTTTTACTTTTTTAGCTAGCTATCAAACAACATCACTTTACTGTATTTTTCAACTAGCTGGTAAACTATATAATGTTTATTTATTTATTTTACTTTTTATCTAGCTAGAAAACAATGCAGCATTTTGTTTAGGAATAAGCAACATTTTTCACCATCTTTTTATATTTAATGGATCAAAGAACTAATTGATTGATCAATAAAATGATTAATTGATCATGAAAAGTTAGTTAAATGCAGCCCAAATTCTTAATCATTAGAAAAAGTCAGAAAATACTGAGAGATATCTGCAACAATTAGCCTCAGCCCAAGCTGACATATTCAAACTGTGTAACACTCTGAAATACAAAGATATCCAGTTTATTATGATCAGAAAGTTTGTTCTTTTGCTTTAAAATGTCTAAAGTGACAGGAAACTGTTGCTGATCAACTTTCTGTTGATAATTAAGTCAGTAATATTACAATGATAACAGCAAATGATCAAAAATGAAAAAAAAAAAATTCATTGTAAATGAGACTGAAGCCACTGTTACAAGAAGGAGGAAATGGACCTCTGACTGACACACACACACACACACACACACACACACACACACACACACACACACACACACACACACACACACACTCTGAACTGAAGTGACTGTGGTTAAAACTCAATCTACCTTTGTTGATTTAACCACCATAAAGTCCACTGTTATTTGCATGCTCCCTCTCCCTCCCTGTCTCCCCCTCTCCCTGTCCTCCCCTTTCCTCCCCCTCTCTTTGCTCCTCTGCAGCCAAGCAGCAGCCAGCTGACAAAACCGTTTAGTCAGCAGAAAGGCGAGCGGGGGAGGAGGAGGAGGAGGAGGAGGAGGGTGAGCGAGCTGGAGACTTCAGCCTCCCCTCAGAGCCTCCATCATGCTTTAAGAGGGGTGGGACGGACCATTCTGCTGCTGCTGGAGGGGAGCTGGAAGCTTCCACTGCTGACAGAGCAGAGGGGGGAACCTGTTGACCTACAACACCTGAGACCTTAAACCACTTGACAGACAGACACTGAACCACTGACAGCTACTAGAACTTTTCTCTCAGATAAAACTTTGTTTGTTGTGACTTTCAGCCCATTAAAACTTTTATCTGTGTTGTGGAACTTTTCCTTTCACCTATATTTTCTAACAAGTTGATGAGGAAGACCATGTAATGTGGCCAAAAGCTCCTCGACGATCTAAATATTTAAACTGATTCCCAACTTGGAACTTTTACCTCAATATGTGCTTCATTTTTTATGTTGCGTAAGGAAGTTTTAAAAACTAAATACATATATTTTTCAAAAAACAAACTTAATTTGATGATGAATGCTATGTAGTGTGGTTGAAAGCTCCAGAACGAGTGGGGAAAATTGACCTGGGAGACTGTCCCGTCTTTTAAAAAGAACTTTTTCCACAATACTCACTTGCTTGTTGAACATTTTAAAACTTAAACATCTAAATTTTTCAAATATCAAACATTATCCTGATCTATTGAGGTTGAAAACACAGAATCACTACAGTTTAATAAACTTTGCCAGAGTTTTATTTTGATCAAACTGCAGGACGTTGGATGTTGTGTGTGTGTGTGTGTGTGTGTGTGTGAGTGTGATCAGGGTGGAGCTGAATCAACACAAAACTCCATCAGCTTCTAACCTGAGGGTGTGTTTGAGCTGCACTGATGGATGAAGGAGGAGGAGGAGGAGGAGTAAAGGAGAACGCTTTCACAGTCAGATGTAGGCCAGACCTGTTGTATGGGATGCCAGTAGCTCAGAGTGTGTGTGTGTGTGTGTGTGTGTGTGTGTGTGGGTGTGGTGAGACTGTCTTGCTGATAAGCAGCTTGTGGAGCTAACTACCACTGCATGGGAGTGTGTGTGTGTGTGACGGCTGATACACACACACAAACACACACTCAGGGCCACCTTTACCCTGCTCGCTGCCTGCAGCAAATAAAGCCGTATTTACTGCGAGTCCAAAGTCCGAGCGGCTCGACTGTGAAAGAATGTCACAATGGATGGAGGGAGGAGGACGCAGAGGGGGGAGGAAGAGGAGGAAGAGGAGGAAGAGGAGAAGGAGGGCATCTTAGAGGGGGGAGGAGCTGAGGAGATGAAAGGTGGGAGGAGGAGGAGAAGGATGCTACCAGAAGCTTCTCTTCATTCCTTTATGATGTTATGAGTTGAAGACAAACCTGTTGCTGGATGTTTTTAAAGGAGCAGTTCCACATTTTCAGAAATGGAGAAATACACATTCACTTTCTGATGCAGAGTTAAAGGAGAGGATTGATACGTTTCTTTTTTGTTTTGTTTTTTTAACTTTCTAAAAATAACTTTTAGAGTGAACAAGAACAGACATGGAACAAAAGCAACGTTTGCACCTGTTGAAGGTGCGTATTTAACCTGATGAAGCGCATGTTTTGAGTCAAGAGGCTGTAAAACATTTGTTTCCTATAAATTCTTCACAATAAAAGCCCCCTGTTATTTTGTTATATCTATCTATCTATAAAGCTTTTATTAAGAAGCAGTCAAGTCAGGAAATGCTGTGTTTTCATCAGCAGTAACTGAACACAACTCCTATCAGCTGAAAGTGAACACGAAACGGTAAAATAAAGCAGAAACCTGAAAGTACAAACGGCGACGCAGAAGAGAAACTGACCTTCAAACCACAGAGATTCATTTAGATGCTACATGAGGTTTTTTTTCTCTTTGATCTCCTGCACAGGAAGTTGAGTCTTGACTTTCCAGTGCACATGAGAAAAAAAAACAGAAAGAGAAACTCAATCGCTTATGTTTTAAAATTACTGAAATGATTATTCGATTTACAGAAATAGTTGGCAACCGATTGTCATAAATGTCCACAAATGTCCACTAAAAACTGTCATTTTAATCTTTCAAAAGAAAGAAAGTTTTGGCATTGCATCAATTTTAACATGCAAACACAGAACTAAATGTCAAAAAAATTGTGAAAATCACTTTTCCCAGAGCCCAAAGACACAACTTCAAATGTCTTCAGTTACAGAAATTCCTTATAGCTGCAGGACTCACTTGAGAGTCGTATCATTTTTAAGTTTTGAGAGAAACTAAAAAGCTAAAAAGTTGCATCAAGCTAACGTCCCTCCAAAATATGACATTATATCGACTTTCAATATTTATGCAAACAAAGAAATACTGTCAGCTCAAAGGGCTCAAAGATCCCAAACCAACACGTTACATTTTGTTTATCTGTGCACAAACCACAGACCCAGGCTAGCTGTTTCCCTCTGTTTCCAGTCTTTATGCTAAGCTACACTAACGCGCCGCAGGCTGCAGCTTCATCTTTAACAGACCTCTAACTGCCAGAAAGAGAATGTTTCCCCGAATGTCTGCTGAGAGAGGAGGAGGAAGAGGAGAAAGAGAGGAGGAGAAGAGGAGGAGGGTTAACAGGAAGTGAAGCAGCCTCTCATCAGGAGAGCAGAGGAGGAGATGGAGGAAGTGGAGGAACAATAGCTTCTCTCTCTCTGTTAAACCTCATGTGAAGTCTTTATTATCAGAGACACAGAGTTACATAAGCGTCAGAGATGTTGTTCATCCTCCAGGAAACTTTCACCAACTCAGAAAAAAAAGAAACAGCACAGTGGAGATTTGTAGAGGAAAAAGTCAGTCAGCGTGACGAGAGAAGAGTCTCATCCTGCTGCACAGAGATGCTCGACACCCGAGGAAACAGTCTGAGGGCAGAATAAAGGAAAACAGTGCAGCTTTTAGAAGAAATATAGTCTGTTTGTTGGAGAAAAAGTTAAATTATGAACCTAGAAGCTCAATTTTTAGAAAAGTAAGATTCTCAGATGATTTCAGGATTTTTTTTTTTCACCAAATTCCAAGAGAATTTTCTGGAGTCGTCTCACTAAAAAAAACAATAAAAACTAAACATTTCCTAATGTTGCTCGCAGGTAAAAAACTGACTGATTAAAAGGTTGAAAAACCTGCACAGGTGAATAAAACCTGGTAAATAAAACACCATTCAAAGAGAGTAGCAGAGAAATAAAATGGTAGTTTTTATACTGTTCTAATAAAGACGGTGCAGCGTCGATCCAAAGACCAATGCAGCGTCTACTTACATACGTCTGACTGTGACACCTGTCTGTCACCGGCTCTGATTGGCTCTTAGGTTTGACAACAAACACAACATGTTGGTGAAAATCCTCATATTCTGTGTCACTGTGATATTTAATGCTGCGTATCAGTCTTATGTTGGGTAATAAAGGTTTAATCTGTTCACAAGCAGATATTTTGTGGCTGGTGACTCATCAGAGGGAGCAGCTACAGAGGATCACATACCAGCAGGACCATCTCATCTCTTCTCAGGAATCATTAAAAAAAATCACTATTCTTGAAAATATCCATATTCTTTATGGCACGGATTTGCATCTCCATGACAACAGGGCTACCCTCTTCAAGGTGCGTCTTTTACCTGAAGACGAGCTCGAAGAGACTCGAGCTGAGCGGCTGTTTAGCGGTGGATAAACCGTTCATGTACGTCTCCGGGATAAACACGCTGTTTCCTTAAATTCTTCATAATAAAAGTCGTTGTTTCAACGCTTTTATGAAACGGTAAAATAATGCGGATATCTGAAAGTACAAACAGCGACAGAGGAGAGAAACTATATTTCAAAACATCAAGATTCAGTTAGAAGCTACAGAAACACTGAGAGCTGAACATGAAGAGATTTTTAAAACTCAAAGATTCTTATTTTCAGGTGATTATACCCTAAATCTGACGCACTGGACCTTTAAATGAGTAATTGTTTGATGTCAATAACAGACAACTGTCCTTCTTCTTCTTCTTCAGTGTGTAAACCAGCTGACAGCAGTGATGTGAACACTGTAATATTTACTCACTCTAACTATAGCGTCTCTACAGCTATATAAAGACGGAGGTCTGTGGGACTAAATTTAACCCCAGAGAGGAACCACAAGGCAGTCCTGGTGGGCTCAGAGTGTGTGTGTGTGTGTGTGTGTGTGTGTGTGTGTGTGTGTGTGTGTGTGTGTGTGTGTGTGGTCCCCACAGAAACACACTTGTATGGGAGGAGGCCCATCAGACGACACGCTAAACTCTGACTCTGTGTGTGTGTGTGTGTGTGTGTGTGTGTCCTACTTTAGCTCTATTCATCCTCGTCTCATGTTTCACTCTCCTCCTCCTCCTCCTCCTCCTCGTCTCTGTGAGGACTCAGCGTTCAGGCTGAGCTCTCACACACCGATCGATCAGTTTATTGGTGATCAGACGTCGATGTTCAGAGAGTTTAGTTTATGATCAGGAGGCAGAGACGACTCAGGATTGTCCTGCTGGTGCATCATGGGACGGAAAACTGACTTACTGCCAGGTTAATGTTGGAACGAACAAACGCAGTCGTTTAATTGATTAATTTGAATTTGTTTCAACTACTGATGTCACAATATATCAAATATCAATATCACAACACAAAAGCACTGGACCCTCATATTATATAGTTTTGAAAGTGTGTGTGCCTGTTTTCTGCACATGATCAGTCCTTTCTAGATTTTCTTTATTAAAGAAGGAAAGCAGAAGAAAAAATCAATTTCTTACAAAGAAAAATGCTGAATATCTTATTGTGGTAACTGTGGAAGATCACTTCTGCAAAGTTTAGTAGGAGGAGGAAAGTTAAACGAGTTAATTATCAGATCTGCTGCTTTTGTTTATCTTCATATTAAACTGAATATATTTGAGTTTTAGACAAAATCAGACGCTTTAAAAAAAGAAAATGGACGTTTTCACATTTTACAAGCAATTCACTTTATAGTCTTTGTTCTTATTTAAGGCTTGTTGTTTGAGCGGTTGTCATGGAGACGGTTTAGTCTGTCATCAAGTCATCAAAACTGTAGAATAATAATGAAAAATATTGACTTTTAATTGATTTAATGTCACAAAGTGACATCTGAGCAGGTCGGTCCAGTGATGAAAGCCAAGAACCCTGGTTGAAAGCTCAGAGAAGAAGAGAAAACCCTGAGGCATCATCGCACTTCTTCTGAACTAAACACAACACAAACTTATCATTATTAACCACAAAGCAGCTGCCGCCATCTGTGAAGCTGTGAGTCACCTCCACACCTTCAGTCAGTCAGTCAGCATCTCTGACGAAACCAACCCAAGCGCTGACTCATCAAATCATGGGGAATATTTACAACGCCGTTTCCTGTAAAATGACCCAAACCCACAACACGAGAGTCAACGAGGTCTGCGTTCACCTTCTGCTTCACAAACAATTATCAATAAACATGATCAGAAAATCTGATCATTTCAGTTTCTATCTCTTTCGTTCATGTCAGAAGAAGAAGAACAAACCTTCTTCACTGCAGAGTTTCAGCTTCAGTTTCAGTCTCAGGTAGAAAACAGAAAAGATTTTCTGCTCTACAAACCAAACCACGCCCACATCTTCCATTTTGGTCACGAGCCATTTGGTCCAGCCAGAGGTGTAACAGTTTGACCCCACCCACCCATCCCCACCCTTCATCCTCCTCCTCCTCCTCCTCCACACCTCCGTCTACGTCCACATGGTGTCACACACACACACACACACACACACACACACACACACACACACACACACACACACACATCCCCAAACACATCACAAACAAGTGTTTCCACCCTGACGGCTGCAACACGTCCGACTGGTTCAAGGATTTTGTTTCAGGGCTGCAGATAACAAATATTTCAATCATCAATTCATGTGCTGATTGATTTTTATCTGATTGATCAGTTATTAATCTGTAAAGCGCAGAAAAAGTATCAACATGCAAAGAAAATCAGCAGATCTCCACAATTAACTGACTCAGAAAATCACATTTTAATGTTCAAACATTAAAAGTGACATTTAAAGGCTAAAAAGTCACAGTTTAATTGTTCAAAAGCATTTTAGATGCTTAAAAAATCTTATTTTAATCCCTAAAGTCTAAATTTTAAAAGTTTAAAAGTCACCTTTTAATGCCTTGAAGGTCACATTTTAATTCCTAAAGGACGTTTAAAGTTTGAAAAGTCATGTTTTAACATCTGAAGGCTGATGTTTGAACATTTAAATGTGACTTATTTTAGCACTTAAATAGTCACATTTCAAAGTTTAAACAGTCACATTTTCATGCTTAAAAGGTCAAACTTAAATCTTCAAACAGGCACATTTAAGACTTTTAAAAGTCATTTTAAAAGTCACATTTTAACTGCTAAACCATCACATTTAAAAGTTTCAAAAGTAAACTTAAAAGTCTCATTATAGTGTTTAAAGGTGTAAAGCTTAAAAGTACGTTTTAAAAAGTTGAAAAAGTTTTAAAGCTTAGAGTCATGTTTAAAAAGGGTGATGTTTAAAAGTTTAATGCCTGAACAGTCAAGTTTAAAATGTTTTAATGCCTAAAGAGATCTTTAAAAGTTTAAAAGTTACATTTTAAAGCTTGAAAAGTCACGCTTTAAAGTTTAAACAGTCAGACTTAAAGTGTAAAAAGTCACGTTTCAACCATGACTCAGATCAAATAATCAATTAATCAACTAATCGTTTCAGCTCTGGTCCACAGTTTAACTGATACCCAGTCTGCTGTGGACACAGATCAATCAATACTAACACAGTATTGATCTGTGATCAGCTGTGATCAATCTGCACCACATGCACAAAATCAGAAGATCAATATGAAGCTGCTGTGACTTTTATTCTTCTTTAACCTGCTTGGAAACACAAATGTTTTGTTTTTCTAATATGATCAGCTGA
>CM034611.1:1141760-1174260 GCA_020091685.1 Lutjanus erythropterus
GATCTGATGATGAAACGAGGAGAAACAGTGAAGTCAGTCAGTTTCACCTCCTCCGTTTATCACCTGCACTCCGTCCCTTCATGCTGCATCATGTCTTCACACGACTGTAACTGCAGGCTGTGTGTGTGTGTGTGTGTGTGTGTGTGTGTGTGTGTGTGTGTGTGTGTGTGTGTGTGTGTGTGTGTGTGTCTTCAGTTCCCACAAAAGCACTCACAATGGAGGATGCCTGTCGCACAAGACACTCTTTGTGTGCAAGTATCTCTGTGTGTGTGTGTGTGTGTGTGGAGCAGGACACATCATCCGCTACATCATCGGCCAAGCATTTTAAAATGTCCACCACCATAGAAGAAGAAGAAGAAGAAGAAGAGCTTTGACAGAACCACATGTCGCCTCTTCAAGTTGTTATTTTGTGAGAGAAGCAAACGAGAGGGTCACACACACACACACACACACACACACACACACACACACACACACACACACAGAGCATCCTCTCCTGTTGCCACAACACAAAGAAGAAACTCAGAAAAGACTTTTTAGC
The DNA here is from genome assembly GCA_020091685.1 of Lutjanus erythropterus. NCBI lineage: Eukaryota > Metazoa > Chordata > Actinopteri > Lutjaniformes > Lutjanidae > Lutjanus > Lutjanus erythropterus. The sequence continues at coordinate 1,142,302 of CM034611.1, forward strand.
ACCTCGTCTGAGCAGAGGAATCCAACAGACCTCCACTTTGATGTTGTGATTGATACCACCCTCCCCTCCTCCTCCTCCTCCTCCTCCTCCTCCTCCTCCTCCTCCTCTCACACACATCTCCATTTGAAAACGAGGAGTCGAGAGTGGAAGAGCCAGTTAGAATTCCCTCAGCAAGAAGCGTCTCCATCAGAGACAGAGACAGATGTGCGCCTGTCGCCGAGGGCCCAGCTCGGCCTCAGTGTTGAATTTCGTAATGGAATGCTAACTGCTCGTCCTCGTCTTCCTCCTCCTGCTGCTGCTCCTCCTCTGTCAGGAGGAGGAGGAGAGACCAGAGACAGCAGGAATATTCAGCTGATCATCTGAGTAAAACATCCAGTCGAGTCGAGTTTTCCTCATTAAAATAGTTTCAAAGAAACTTTTTCTTGGCTTTTATTCTGAAATGACATGCTGCTCTTTTTCTGTTCCACTACTTTTATTTTGAAGATATTTAACTGAACTAAGTATGAGATGTATGTCTTACTTTGACTGTATAAAACTGTATTTATTTATTCTATCATATAAACTATAAATTACTTTAATAATAATATAAAAATGAAGCCAAACACATTTTTTCAAACTAGATTTGCTTGATTTTAAACAAAAAGGAAAAAACTCACATCAAGCTTAAAGATGCAACAAAAGTGACCATAAGAAGAATGTTAGTGATAACAGAGAAAACTACCATCAGGCCTCTACACTCTCTATTAAACATGTGATAAATCAGCTAAAGATGCCAGGAAATCAGATAAAGTCAATATAAATTCTACATTATATACGACAGATGCACTGAAGTCACTGTGTGGACGGACGAAAACACAATAAAAACAGTTTAAACACACTGTGGAGCTGCACAAATTCAATTTAGATCAAAACAAAGAGTGCTGAAGCTCTGAATTTTAATTTTTAAATTCACCATGAAGTCACTACAGAGACTCTCAAACTCATTCAAGTCTCTATGAAGTTACAAAATACACACTAAAGCAAAATTAACCTGATATTTGGTGATAAAAACACAATGTACAAAACTGAGGAAACTGCACAAGTTGCAGCAGGATAAAGTCATAATAAAGTATGCAGAATAAATAAACTTTAAATCCATACAGTGTGTGACACACAGTCTGACAGTCCACATTCAGTCACAACAACTTTCCCAAAATGCACTAAAATCCCACAAAGATGCTCTGAAAGTCAGTGACTGACTGCTGGACTCAGCTGACTCGATAATGTTCTGTAGGTCTGATGGTGAAGTACTGGATCAGTTGACAATACCGTAAAATATATTTATATCCTGCATCGATGCACTGAAGTGACTGAAGTGACCTCATGTGAACACATGAGAGTTATTACACAACAAACACGACAAATCATACACTTTAAACCACTGCAGGAGGGTTATGGGAGCAAAGTAAAGGTGTGAAGTCACACAAACTTTCTAAAAATGTACTAAAAGTCCTTTTCTAAAAAGATTGCAGTAATAAAACATGTGGAAATCTGCTATAAACTCACATTTAACTGTTATAAATACACTGTAAATCCTACAGGAGTGTTAAGGGAGCAGCTAGAGCCACAAAGATGATTCCAAAATGCACTAAAAGTTCACCTTTTTTAATATTATGGTCATAAATCAAGAAAAATAGACTATAAAATTAGATTTAACAGCAATAAATACACCAAACTCATTAAAGAGTGTTATGGGAGCAAATTAAGATGCCATTAAGTGAGATAAAGTCTAAATTATGTTCCCAAAATGCATTAAAAGTGCCTCTCTTTTTAATTAAATAAAGTCATAAATCACTCAAAATTGGCTATAAACTCACATTTATCTGCAAAAATACCATTTAAATCCGTACAGGAGTGTTATAGAAGCAGCTGAAGCCACAAAGATTTTCCCAGAGTGCTCTAAAAATCCTGTTTTTTAATAGAATACTCATAAATCATGAAATTTGTTATAAACTCATGTTTAACATAAATAAATAACCCATAAAACCTTATAGGAGTGTCAAAGGAGCGACTTAAGACACCATTAAATCAGGTCAAGTCACAATGACTTTCCCAAAATGCACCTGTTTGTCATAAACCATCATAAATTTAAGCAATAATTCCACTTTAAATCCTTACAGAAGTGTTACAGAAACAACTTAAAACACCACAAAGTCAAGTTAAGTCATAATATTGTCCTCAAAATGCACTAAAAGTCACATTTTTGAAATATTATAGTCATAAATAATGCAAATTTGGCTACAGATTCACATTCAACTTCTTTGAATGCACTTTAAATTCCTATAGAATAGTTATGGAAGCAACTTATGATACCATTGACTGATGTAAAGTCACATTGACTTCCAAAATGCACCTTTTATCATAAATCGGGCTAAATATGTTATAAACTCACATGTATGTACAGTAAATGCATTTTAAATCTCTACTTATGGACACTGCAGGGTTAAAAGGCACCATGAAGTTCATCTAAAGTCACTATTCATCACTACAAAAGCACTAAAAGTTAAAAATAAAAGGAAACTTAGTGGATTTTCTCCGTAAAAGTCGAGTTAAAGTTCCACAGCAGGGAGGTGGAGAGAGGTAGAGAGAGCTAAGGCTAACACGGAGAGAGAGAGAGAGAGAGAGAAAATCCCTAGCAACCATTATTATCTAACCAGAGACGAGACAAACCTCATCAGTTCATCTCCCTGAGGACAAACTCTGTCCATCCGTCAATCATTGACCCGCAGCTCTGATAACAGCGTCTCTTTGACACAGTAAAACCGCGTTATTACAGTTAACAGCCCCAGCATCCTCCTCCGCCGCGCACCGACACTGAAAACAAACGCACCCAGCGGGGCCAATTGGCTCAAACAAGCGCTCACAAGTTCACAAAGTGACGGTTTGATTCTGAACACGGGGTCAACTGAGAGGATGGGCTCGAGTTAACGTTTAAAATGTTACGTTAAGACGGTGGATGATGTCGAAAGAGAGAAAAGAGAGGCTAAGGAGGAGGAGGAGGAGGAGGAGGTGGAGGTGGTGGAGGAGGAGGATGCAACAGGCGTCAGTGTAACCGGAGAGACACGGTGGAAAAAGTCTCCCAAACGCGGCGAAAAGTCGCCAACTGCCGCAAAAGTGCGGAACACGGAGCAGGCCGGTGACAGTGAACGCCTCGCCGCCGTGTTGGTGCACTTTATAAATGAACTGGGGTCGGTTTGTGGCTAAATATGTCTGGGCAAGGTCACAGCAGCAGCGTCGAGCTAGCTGCAGTTAGCTAGAATGCTACCGGAAGACGGACGACTCTCCTTTCAAAATAAAACTCACAGTCAGGCAAAGTTACCATTTTAGAATCGAAGTGCAGCAGATTCCAACTTCTCTGACTGGATTCTACATACAGATATTTACTTATTTATCTTTAAAAATAAGGAAATCAAACTTTAGGATGACTTTGTCACAATTACAGAAATGTATTAGTGTTCACCATCACTGTTAAGATGAACCAATAAACTAATAACCATTTTACAACAGCCTTGTGCAGATAATGATGAGAATAACACTGACAGAGTTGTGCAATTAATCTAACTTGTGCAATATCAAAATCACAGAGGCTGATAAAGATGATAAAGGAAATCTGTGACAAACAGCATCATAATGAAGCAGCGGTGCAGCAGAAACATGTCGGCCAACAAATCATCTCCAGATGTAAGAAAACACAGTACAGGCCCCAACAAATGAAAATTAAAGTTTCTGTGCAAAAGTGATACATACATGACACAAAAGTAAATATTTAACATTACGTAAAGTTTTAAATGTTTAATTAACATTCACTTAATCACAAGACACACACACACATTTACACACACACTTGAAAGAGTGGAGTCAGTATGAATAAAACAGATGAAGTCCAACGTGGTCGTGTGCCAGCTGGATTTTTCCGACTCATTCATCTCTCTGCAGGAGTCTCAGTGAACATTTAGCTGAACAGCTCAGTTCCTCCTCTGATATGATGAGTTATTATTTTTTAAATAAATTATTTATTAAACTGAGGAGACACTTCCTGAGAAATGTCCTGGATAACTTTTCAAAGTGCAACTAAATTAAAATCAGGTCACTGCCTGCATGTTGCAGAGGGGCAGAAGCTCCAAAAATGTACTTTTTTCAGATTTTATTTTTGTGTTTTTGGTTCAGCAGCAGCTGAAATTAGCTTCAGAGACAGTGTTAGAGGAATTAAGTATATTTATTTGAGTAGAAATTCAAATAACTTCTACCTTATTTCCATTTTCTGTTGATTTCTCCTACTAAACTACATTTCAAAGGGAGATATTGTACTTTTTACTTCACTACATTTATCCACAGTTTATACAAGTACAGCAGAAACAGTTAGTCAAGTCATAAATTATTTAATTGACAGAAAACATCTGTAAACACTTTATTTTTTACATTTATATTTTTTTATCATAATATCATTATGTTGTCCTCAATGTTGTCATAACAAAGACATCTCAAACAATGTCATATTTGCATTAAAATTACATAATAGACTGAATGACACTTAATGATAACTGCCATAAACATTCATAAAAGCTCTTTCATGTTCATGACAGGTGTCATGACATGGTTATGACAGTCTTATGCACACCACAAGAAATAAAGTGTTACCTAAATGAGATACAACGTGTTAATTAGTGAGCTTTAGAGATGCTGGTAAACAGATTTTTTTTACCTTTGGACAGAGCCTGTTTCCTGTCTCAATGCTAAGCTAAGCTAACCGCCTTTAACATGGACGTAGTCTCTGTGACGTCACCCATAAGTTTCTGAAGAGCCGTTTTGAAGTTCTCAGCATTGTGGCTCCAGGCATCGCCATCTTGGCAGCGTCTGACTCCACTAACTCATATCTTAGCAAAAAATGTGCAAAGAGGTGGAGGTCATCAGGAACAGGGGTATTATCTGTAGAGACCAAATCTGTCCTTTTTTATCAGCCTGTAAACATGTTTATTTCTGCTATAGACTTGATCATTTTAATATTGGAGTCTATGGGGATTGACTTGTGTTTGGAGCCTCAAGTGGTCATTTGAGGAACTGCACCTTTTGTCACTTCAGTGTTGGCTTAATTTTTCAGCCCTGGAGGTTGATGCTTGATTTCAACACAGTATTCCTTTAAGTAAGACGTTTTTTTCATTAACTTTTTCTTAATTTCTCTCCAGCTCTCCCATCCTGACCTTTGGATCTGACCTTTGACCCTCCAACGACCTCTGATGTTCCTTAAGCGATGACCCACCTTCATCTTCGTCACCACACCTGTCGTCATGGTCACCCATCAGCTCGGTGACCGACCTGTCCGCCACCAAACCCTCCGCCTCCCTTCTCTGCTCCCGTCCAGTCGGCCGCGGGGATGCATGTGATGGGCAGCGTCTCCCCGGCCAATGAGAGGGAGGGTTTCTCCCTCCAGGAGGGCGGCGTGGCCGTCGCCGTGCCGACATCTCCTCCCTCTCCTCCTCGTCCTCCATCGGGATTTGCTGATATCGAGGACAACCGGACGACACCGGCTCCCCTCCCTCCTCCACCTCCTCCTCCTCTTCTGCTTCTCTTCCTCTCTCCTCTCCCGGAGGAGGAAAAAAACAGTCGATGAACGGAGTCTTCGAGAGGAAAATGTTGTGTTTTTTTGTAGTTAGTTTGTAGTTTGAATTCCTCCCCGGACTCCCAGCAGCGCTGTCCTCTCGCTGTGTCTCTGTCTCTCAGCGTGTCTCGGTGTGTCTCTCCCTCTAAACCTGATAAGTAAAGCTCATCACGTGTTGTCTCTCCAGTCTCCAAGGGGACGTGGCCACCAAGCATCTCTCTCTTCACGCGCACACACACGTTACTGGATTACTTCTGCTTTCCTCCGGTAACTGGACGATCATTTCCGCCAGTAAAATAAAAACTGTCACCGTGGAAAATCAAAAAAGTTAGAAAGTGATAATTAATACATAAAACATATTAAAAAGACACAATAATGAGATTTTAAAAAGTAATAATTACACGATAAAACAACAAAAAGTAATCATTACAAGATTTAAAAACAGACACGATGGGGAGATACAAAATATAATTATGAAATAAAAAGTAATTAAGAGATTAAAAGTCAAAATTATGGGAAGAAATGAAAGTCAGACTAACAATCATAATTATGAGAAGACACGTTGAAATGAAAAGACTTAAAGTCGAAAATAAAAGATTAAAAATCGTAATTATGAACTTAAAAGTCATAATTACAAGATAAAAAGTCATTACTATGAGACAAAAAGTTTAAATTAAGGAATTAAAATTCAAAATGATGAGATAAAGCCATAATTATGAGATAAAATGCTGAAATTAAGTGATTTGAAGTCGTAATTATGAAATAAAAAGTGGGATTTATGAGATAAAAAGTAATTAATATGAGTTTTAGTGTAAAAAGTAGGAGAATAACAATTGAAAATATGACATAAAGTCGAAATTAAGATATTAAAAATCATAATTATGAGATAGTCATTTTAAAAGTCGAAATTATGAGTTAAAGAAAAATCCTGAGTTAAAATGACGACTTTTTATCTCATACTTGTGATTTAATTTGAAGATATTTTTCCTGTTTCTGGCGGAAATGCGTTTCCATGGTTGATGAAGACATCAGCAGCCATGATGGAGGAAGAAATGATCCTCACAACCACCAAAACGATCACATTTACACTGAAGCAGCGTTAAGAAGCTTAGTTTCATTCATCTTTAATCATTTTATTCACCAAATCTCCGAATTAACGATCATATTTTACATTTGCAGGAGTTTAAAGTCTCATCAACATCCTAAAAAATCATCTTGAAGTTGATTCTTCCTCAACTTTAACTCCTGCGTCACTTTTCTTCATGAAAAATGTCTCACTTTTCTTTCAGCTGGTTTGATTTTGACAAAACGTCGCAACAAACGTTTGTTTTTTATCAAAGACGCGGAGTTTAAGGGACTAAAAGATAAGAAACCATCCACACTGTGGAGGCAGCAGCTGCAGCAACTCTCGCGAGGTTTGAGCAGGAGAAGCGGGGACGGAGTGAGATATCGCGAGGTTTGGGGGGAGGAGAGGATGATGCCAACCGTCAGGCTCGAGGGGGGAGGAAGAAACGACTGTTTCCAGGGAGATGTTGGTGAAGTTAAAGTTAGGAGCTAAAGTTAGGGATTAACTATTAGTCTTAATTAACAAGACTACGAGTGTTTTATAAAGTTTATCAGAGTTAAATTCAAACAATCTTTCATGTTGTTTTCAAAAAACAAAATAGTTAAACTCAGTGCCTTCAAAATAAAATCAATTCTTAGGGTTTTTTGTCCAAATACCCTAAAAATAAAGTTGTTCCTGTTTGATAATTGATTATTAGGGGGGAAAAAAACTTGCTTACACATAAGAAAATAATAAGTGTGACATGTTTCAGTGTCTAAAAATAAAAACACACTTTAGTCATATAAATAAAATGTTTTTTTAAACAAAGTAAAGGAGGTACTGTGTTAGATTCCTGAACAGAAACTTATTTATTTATTATTATTATTTACTTTATATTGTGATAGTTTACAGATAGGTTATCTTGTTAAAATGTGATAAGTAACTAAACTATTTTAATACTTCATTTGAGTATAGTAACTAATTACATTTGATTACTTTCTAACAAATGTTTAAACTGGTCATTAAAGCCAAAAAGTCCTGAAAACATAAATTTATATGAGGCGGTGTAAAACTTTGTAAATGTATCTTCAGGTTTGATATCGAACATTTTCAGACAAATGACAGAAACGTTAGAGTCCTGAACGATTTCATGAAGAAGTTAAAAAAAAAGAACACAAAGGTAGGCGGGACTACAGGCAATGGAAAAGTGTCCATCGCCCATTTTTAGAAAACCTGCATGTACGCGCTAATTTTGGTGTAATTGGTATTAGAAAGTTGCATACAAACAACTGATCTGAGTTCTTGCTCTGTGCACGAGAGACGTAATAAGACAAAAACAATGTAAGACATTTAAAAAGACAAAAAAAATTAAATAAAAAATTAAATAAAACAATGAAAAACACACAAGACGAACATGTTAAGGCGAAAAATCAAGTAACAAGATGAAAAAGACGCAGATGATGAAAAATGACATAATGAGAAAAAAAGACGTCACAAAACAGGAAGTGACGTAAAAGACAAAGACAAGACAAACATGTTCCTGAAACGATGGAATAAAATGTAAAACAGTGAAAAACACGTAGCAAAACCAAAAATAACATAACAAGACAAAAGACAGAAAATGATAAAACAAGACAAAAAACAATGTAACAAGTCGAAAAACTGTATAACAAGATGAAAATTTACTTAAAAGACGTAACAGGACAAAATAGATGAACAAAACGTAAGAAGACCAAAAATAACAAAATATAAAAAAGGACGGAAGACAAAAAAAACAACAACCTTGAGAGAAAGATGAAAAATGATGAAACAAAACGAAAACCACATAAAAGACAACGAAACCAAAAATGACGTGACAAGAAGAAACAGAAGTTAGCTGTTGTTAGCAAAACAGAAGCTAACTAGATAGCTAATGACTGACGTAGATTAGCCTGATACTTTACCATTTAGCATTTGTTTCTCAGTAACTGTAACATATTACAATTACCTTTATTTTGTAATTGAATTACATGTAACTAATTACTTTATAGTTACAAGTAACTAGTTACTTCCCAACACTGCTGACAGGTGAACGTCCCTGTTAGCCTACATGCTTATAAACCTCAAATCCTAAAGAATATCTTACCTTAATTTATATATAATGAATATGTATTAATACATGTATGATGTATTATGTATAAGACGTTATTTCATCTTAAAATATTAAAGTAACTCCACGTTACATTAAAAGTAAAGTCAGAAGTAATCTAAAGTTCCACATAAATGTTTATGTTTTGTCGTTATATTTAATTAAAATCAGTCCTTATTTGTCTCCGATGTTTTAAAAAGTGAGTAACTGATACATTATGTGATTAGAAATCTTAAAAAATAAAGTTAAAGTAAAGTTAAAAGTTACTTTAAAATCTGAAAGGACTTTTGATCAGCAGCTTTCCACCATTTACAGGCAGTCGGCAGTGATGAGGATGTAGCGTGTGTGTGTGTGTGTGTGTGTGTGTGTGTGTGTGTGTGTGTGTGTGTGTGTGTGTGTGTGTGTGTGTTTGATATAAATAACTCCAGCAGCAGCTCCGTCCTGAACTCTGAGCTCTCTCTCTGCTCTCAGGTTGGACTTAAACTCCGGGCCGTGAAGCTGGAAACTAAATTTAAACTCTGCTCCGATGTTTCATTGTTAAATTTAGTGTGAGCTGCTGCACTCCTCACTCACTCCTCACTCACTCCTCACTCGCTGCATGTCGTGTTCCTCTCCCACATTCCTGCCAGCCCTCCATCTCCAGATACAGACCCCTCCTCCCATCCTCCTCCTCCTCCTCCTCCCATCATCCCCTGCTGGATAGAGAGGAGCACACAGGCATCTCTCCTCCCATCACACCCCTCCTCCCCTGCAGGCGGCTGCAGCAGAGCAGGAAGAGTCTGTCTGTCCGTCCGTCCGTCTCAGGCTGGTTCGGCCTGTTGCTGATGAAGGCGAGGGAGGGAGGAGGGGCTGATGGGAGGACTGGGTGTTACCAGGAGTCTGGTTAGTGGCTAAATAACTTCAAAAAGTGTGTTCAGTTTAGTTTTGGAGGCTGTTCACCTCCTGCAGACAACTTCACAGTCAGAAGATCAGCTCTTCGTTTACAGGAAAGAAATATGTTTTCTTTGCAACAGTGAGATCAGAAGATGAACATCAATCGAAAAGTTTGTGTGTGAACTACAAAGCTGGAGTCAGGATGTGGTTCGCGTAGCTTAGCATAAAGACTGGAGGCAGGGGGAAACAGCTAGCCTCTGATTCAAGTTTAAAAATACACCCACAGACCTCTGAGGCTCAGAGACGAGAACGCTGCACGTGCTGCTGTGAGCTAAATGCTAAACATACCTGCTTAGCATCAGTGTGTTAGCATCGTCACTGTGAGCACGTTAGCATTCTGGCGTTTAGCATTTAGCTCCAAGCACCGCAGAGCTGTTAGCATAGCTGTGTGTTTACTCAAGTAAAAGTACTGATACTGGAGTAAAAAAAGTCTCCGGTAAAAGTAGAACTTGTTTATTATCGTCCTCTTTGTGTCACTGTGTCTTTCTCGTCATTCTGTCTTTGTTGGTTTTTATGTCTTATTGCGTCTTTTTTGTAGTTTTTACTTCTTGTTAGATCTTTTTTTGTCTTATGTCTTACTTCTTTTTGCCTGGTTATGTCTCTTGTCCTGTTACATCATTATTTGTCTGTTTACACCGTTTCTGTCTTAAGTCATTTTTCATCTTGTGACGTCTCTTTTTCATGTTTTCTTCTTGTTACATCTTTAAAGATTTTAGTCTTTTTACATCTTTTTTTGTCTAATTACATCTCTTTCGTCTTGTCACGTATTTTTTCTTTGACAAAGTTTTTCTTCTTGTTACATCTTTTTCACATTTAGTGTTTTTAAATCTTTCTCGTCAGAAAGTCAAGATTAAATGGTTTTAAAACCCTGTTGCATCACATCCCTGCTCATAATGTGCACGTTTTTAACAATATATGCCAAAAAAGTATTTATTTGTATCCTCACACCCAAATTCAGTCATGTTTTCTTCCTGTTTGAACCATTTTTCAACCAATAACATCATGACATCCACACATCACTTAAACTGTCAGCAGCTCAGAGCAAAGATTCAGTACAAACAGTTATTATCTCTGGAAGTTTTGTCATATGAAGAAAAATCTTTGAAATCTTGAATGCAGGACAGAATATTTTCATAACTGAAGCAGAAGTTAAAAACTCTTCTTCCTCCACAGCTGCAGACTTTCTTAATGTTTTGTTTGTCAGAGAACTGCAGGTTCAAACTTCCTGATGTGATCAGAAGAATCTGATAGAGGAACAGAGCAGAAACAGAACGGTGTGTACTGTTGACATATGAAATACAGACTGCAGGAGCCTCCATTTCATTATGGACACACACACACTCCCACACACACACACACACACACACACACACACACACACGCACACAGAGCCAGAAAAGCAGCTAACGGCATTACATCACTAATCCAATCACTGCTTTTCACCTCAACCGGCCACTTTTCAATTCAGATGAATCTACTGAGATACAAAGAGCCCACCCCCATCACACACACACACACACGCACACACACACACACACACGCACGCACGCACGCACGCACGCACGCACGCACGCACACACACACACACACACATTGTTCAGAGATCATCCACATTAAGATGATAACATGAGGAACATACTTTTACTTTTTCATGCAGGTTTTTATGCTCATTTCTAACTTCCTGTTAGACAGATTATGTTGGAACAACATTCAGAGAGGAAATTTACCACAACTTCATGAAGAAGTTTATACTCCTTATATTTTACTGATGTAACAAGATGAAAACTATGCAAAAGACAAAAAAACAGACATACAAATACAGAAAAGACTTAATGAGACAAAAAAAAAAAAAACATAAAAGACTTAACAAGATGAAAAACAAGCTAAAGAGACAAAAAACTACATAAAATATGTAACAAGTCAAAAACAATATAAAAGATGTAAAGAAACAAAAAGGACATTACAAGATGAAAAAGACACAGCAAAACTAAGAACAGAAAACACATAACAAGATAAAAAGACAAAAAACAACAAAAAGATGTAACAAGACGATAAACATTGTAAGAGACATAAGAAGACAGAAAAGACACAAGATAAAAAAACAACAAAAAAGACATAACAAACTAAAAACAACATGAGCTAACAAGACAAAAAAAAAAGAAACTTACTGCAATCTGTTTTTGAGTTTTGAGCCAAACTCAAACTTTTATATTCGTAAAAAGTTTAACCAGCTACTGATCTTTTCTTGAGATAATTTACTTTTCTTTACTTTAGTGAAACTTTTGTGACTAACTCTTCAGAATCAGGACAAAACTGTACTGTGAGGATTTTTTGCAAAATTTGAAAAGATCAAACTCTTGGCTATTAAACCTTGTAACAGTCCAACCTCAGAGGGATTAAATATGACGTCTTACAGAGTCGACAAAATGTTCCGTTTTCATTTCACAGCGTCGTCGTAGTGAGCAGACATTTTATTTTTAAAGTGTCTCAGAGTCTTTTAATGTGAATCAAAATACACATTTTTAAACCATAATTCTTATTTTTGATTAGCTTTGATTGAGAAGGACGACAGAGTGTTGTGGTTGAGCTTGAGCAGTTTTTCTGCCTTTTTTTTAACCAGGAAGTGAGACGGGGTCCTTAGAGTATAGCTGACCCTTTCTATGCCTGATTAAATCATGTTTTTGTTGACAGAAATCTGGGGCACAACTTTAAAGAAAGAGAAGAGAAAAAATGTATTTTAAAACAAAGCTGATTATAACAGACCATTTTTAGACCTCAGTTATCAGCAGATATTGTTAGTTTGAGATTTTGAAGGATTTTAACACATTTTTAATTCTTGTCCGGGTCTTTTCTGACACAGAGAGAGTTTAGAAATAAGATATCAAAGCAAACCAAAACATTTCGTAAATTACATGTATTTTTTTATGTATAAATCCTTAAAGAGTACATTTTTAGTAATAATAATATTTTTTTAAAGAATGGGAGAAATCTGCATCCAAATAACTTCTACTACTTCATTTCATCCGGACCATGTGCTCAGTTCCATCTTTCTGTTGTCTTTTATTCAGCTTGTGTTATTTTAACTTAACTTTTTACCAAGAGCTGTGATGCATCATGGGACAAAAAAAGAAAAAGAAATTACAGGAAAAAAAAAGTTTACCTCTCCTTTTGCATCCCGGCCTGAAAACCAGAGACGCAGAAGAGAGTGTGATGTTATTTATTGGACTGTAACCATGGAGCCGTTGCCCAGGAACCAACCATCGCCAACAAAAGGGTGGATTCATCCATTCATCCAGCGGAGAGGAGGAGGAGGAGGAGGAGGAGGAGGAGAGGCATCCCCAAACTCAGCCGAGCAGAGTCTGCAGCAGCAGGAGAAAGGAGATCTGAGCTGGAGGGTTTCCCAACACGGAGTTGACACAGTTGTTGTTGATGAAACTTTACACACTCCTCCTCCTCCTCCTCTTCCTCCTCCTCCTCCTCTCTCTTCATTGGAGCGTTGTCCGGACAGGCAGGCAGGCAGGCAGTCACATGAAGCCAACACCTGTCGGCAGTGTGGGGGGATGACGAGCACATGCTGCTGCTGCTGTGTCTCTGTTTCCCCAACCAGCTCAAAAACACATGTGCACGTTCCCCTCTGCTCCACGTTCTCCTCAGAGCCGTTCTCCTCTTCAAAAAGCATTAAAGTTGTTTGAAAAGTGCAGCTCAGACATGTGCTGTGAGGCAGCAGAGGAGTCAGGATGGTGGTGTGGGGGAGCAGAGCAGGAGGGAGGAGGGAGGAGGGGGTGAAAAACCGGTTTCCAATAGTGACGGATGATTTGTAGGTAACAGTTGTTTGCCTTGCAGCCTGAGGCCTGCCCTGCTCAGCCACACAGAGTCTGCAGCGTGCAGCGTGAGCGCAGCACACACTGAAGAGGAGCAGCTCAGCTGGAAAGTTGCTGCAGATCATTTTTCCTCTTCAACACTTCTGCAAAAGTAAAATGCATCAATCAAATCTGTCTGTTGTAATGGTGTTTTTTTGTCCTCTGCTGCGGGGTGGAGACATGCTGCAGAGGACATTGCTCAAGAGCAATGACTGACTGACAGACAGAGAGGAAGCAGGAAGTGATGCTTTGTGAGCCATGTTTGTAGTTTTAACACGACCACACACATGACACATGGGCTACAGAGGAAAGATTCATGTGTTTGTATGTGGACTGAAAATCTGTGCTCAAGTGCAAGTACTGTTACTTTACTGAAATATTATTTAATTACACGTAAAAGTACTGGTATTACAACACCAAAACAGTTGGGACGTTGTTTAAAACAGATAAAAACAGAATGCAATGATTTACAAATAATTTTCCCATATTCAATTGAATACAGTACAAAGATATTTAATGTTCAAACTGATAAACTTTATTGTTTTTAGTAAATCTACACTCATTGTGAGTCTGATGCTGCAAAGTGTTCCTGAGTCCATGTAGTGTCCTTTATACAATGATGAGGGTTTTTAATGCAGTTTTTAATGCAGCGCTGCCTGAGGGGTCAAAGGTCACAGACATTAAGTGTTGGTTCTCAGAGATTTCTCTGGATTCTCTGAATCTTTTAATGATATTATGGATTGTAGATGGTCAAATCTATAAATTCCTGTAGTTGTGTGTCGACAAACCTTCTTAAACTGTTTTTCACAAAGTGGTGAATCTGACCCCATCCATGTTGGTGAACCACTGAGTCTTTCCAGGACGCCCCTTTAATACCCAATCATGATCCTGTCACCTGTTACCAACTCACCTGTTCACCTGTGGAACGTTCCAAACAGCTGTTTTTGGAGTGTTACACAATTTTCAGTCTTCTGTTGCTCCTTTTACAACTTTTTTAAAATATGTTGCAGGAATCAAATGAGTGAATGTTTACAAAAATCAATTGAGTTAATCAGTTTGAAAATTAAATATCTTGTCTTTGTGCTGCATTCAACTGAATACAAAATGATAAAATGATTAAAATTATTTGCAAATAATCCCATTCCACTTTTATTTACATTTTACACAACATCCCAACTTTTTTGGAATTGTGGTTGTTAAAAAGATACTCAAGTAAAAAGTATTAATCTCAAAAACTGCTTTTTAACCAACATCCAATCAGAGAGGTTTAAGTTTCTCCAAACTCTCCTCCTCACATCTTTAAAGATTGTTTAAAGTACAGGAATTGTTTCAAGGGTTAGAGAAAGTATTATGTTAATGACAGATCCTCACACACAGACTAATACAAGTATGTGTGTGTGTGTGTGTGTGTGTGTGTGTGTGTGTGTGTGTGTGTGTCAGACTGATGTGGTATCTGGACAGACCAGTTTTGTGATGCTGATACATTAGATACTGTCACCATGGTGACGACTCACCTGTTGCTGTCAGGGGTGGGGGATGGGAGTGTTGACACCTATGAAATACACACACACACACACACACACACACACACACAGGTCTCATCATCTCTCAGGGTTACGTCAGGTTACTGTGAACTCTGTAACTTTTTCTATAAATGATCTTTGACAGTGAGAATATAACTTAGTCTACATGATCAACATCAGATCCTTGCTAGAATACGTTTGCACTTCTCAGGTCGTCCTCACCTGAAAAATCACCATACAGGTCACCTGTGCATGCAGCTCATGGAGAGGTGAAGTCCCGCCCCCTTCAGGTGGACCACCACGAGACCTAACTTCAGGAAAAATATGAGTTCAGAGACAAATCATCTTTTCATCCTGTTTGATTCTGTCCAGGAAGTTGCGCAACAATTAACACAAAATCAGCAAATCCAAGTGAATTCTGCATGAACCTCATCTCTGCAGGAAGAACCCTTCTGGAACCCTTATTTCTAAGAGTGTAGGTCCTCAGCTATTATTTACATATAATAAAAGTGGTTCTGGCGGCACGGTGGTGCAGTGGTTAGCACTGCCGCCTCACAGCAAGAAGGTCCTGAGTTCGATCCCCTGGCTTGCTCGCTGGGGCAGGACCTTTCTGTGTGGAGTTTGCATGTTCTCCCCGTGTCTGCGTGGGTTCTCTCCGGGTTCTCCGGCTTCCTCCCACAGTCCAAAGACATGCATGCAGGTTAATTGGTGACTAGGTGTGAATGTGAGTGTGAGTGGTTGTCTGTCTACGTGTCAGCCCTGCTATGAACTGGCGACTTGTCCAGGGTGAACCCCGCCTCTCGCCCAGTGTCAGCTGGGATAGACTCCACCCCCCGCGACCCTTATGGAATAAGTGGTTACAGAAAATGGATGGATGGTGGTTCAACAACGTTTTTGTAACTCAAGTGTAAACAACTTTTCAGAAGATCTTTTTTGTTCCAGGAAGCAAAAATTAAATTTATAGAAGTTTAAAATAATTTCTGTCTGAACACTCTGAGAGTCACATGACAGAACCTGACAAATCAAAATGTAGGAAGTCTTAAGACATTTTTAAAAAGGCTGCTGGCTCCCTCTAGTGGTGAGACTGTGTAACTGCAACTCAGCTTCTCTCTCTCTCTCTCTCCCTCCCTCTCACACACACACACACACACACACACACACACACACACACACACACACACACACACACACACACAGTGTTAACTTGAATTGAGATCTTGCAATTCAACTTTTTACAAATTAAACTTTCTGGCAGCGACTTAGCAACAGAGCATCACTTTAAGAAGTCTGATGGAGATTATTTCATACTGCAGCTGCTGATTCACAATAATCTGCACAATATTCAATATGTTTGAAAACAGGTTTATGGGGGTAAAAAAAAGGTAACTGTATTTCATTACAGGAGCAGATTAAAAAAGATGTGTTCATATTACAGGTACGTTTAGTAAAAACAGGGATTATTAGTAGGATTGATATTTTAAAATGAAGACGGTTATACACACAGCTGCTTCACTGGGTGGAAATTTCAACATGTTTTGTCTTTAAATCAATAAATCAATCAATAAATTGCACATAACAAAGGAAGGAACAGCTGGTCAAACTAATAAACCTGATCTCAAACCAATTAGAGTAATTCTCTGATTTCTTAAATGTGTCTCACCGCTCAGATGAAGAGGAGAAGTTTGTCTGTTGAGTCTCTGATGATCCGATCAGATTATGATCAGATCGACCTCAACATCGGTTTATATACACACACTGCTTCATCTTTTTGCACACACACACACACACACACAATTACTGTATCCACCAAACACCCGACGTTTTGTCAACGTTTAGTCCATCTTTTGGACTAAATCACGTGAGCTCACTGTGGTGTTTATTCAGCCTAAAAGTAAACGCTGAAAATTGTGTCCTGTTCCTGTGAAGAATCTATAAAATGCAATAATACAAATAATGATGGTCCTGAAGCTTCTTTACTAAAAATCTACTAAGACGTTAAAAAAACCACGCTGCTCCAGTTGTGTAGTTTTGTATATTTTTTTGTGTGGTAAGCGGTTTCCTCTGCAGGAACTTCCTCTGACCTTGACCTTCAGGCTGTGAGGTCATCCTGATAGCTGCTGCTGATCGGTCAGGTTCCACTTCCTGTTTACTGACTGACATCTCTGGTCTGACCTGGAGTTGTTGGTTGTGACCGTGTTCCAGGGTGAGAACATGGGAACTCTGAGGGGGCACTGGTTACTGTAGACCGTAGGTGGGAACGTTAGAGGCCTGTGCTACTTTGAACCTTTAACCTCTGGGTTCTCCGTCATGAAGCACCGACAGGTTGTGAATCCTGCAGAGAAAACGAAGGCTGTTGTTGTCTGTTACCTGCAGAGGATCAAATATAAATACAACGTTCCTGTCAGGAGAAAAAGTCCACACAGTCTTAACTCAAGTACGAGTACAGATACTCGAGTAAAAGCAGAAGTACTGATTGACCCTAACTCCTAGTATGTCTTTTTTTTTTATCCTGTTAGGTTTTCAATGTTGTTTTTTGTCTTGTTTCATCTTTTTTTGGTCTTTAACATTTTTTGTCTCAATAATACCCCTCAAATTTTTTACCACTAAAGTAACGAGCCTGTTTTGAAAATGTAACGAGTAGAAAGTACAGATAATTATGTTCACATGTAGGGAATAAACGTAATAAAAGTAAAAAGTCATCAGAAAAATTAATACTCAAGCAAAATGCAGATACCTGAGAAGTACAGTAACTATGTATTTGTACTTAATTACTTCCCACCTCCACTATAAGTCTACTAATTACATCTAGAGGCATTTCAAAGACAAATCAGACTAATTCACATCTGTGGAAGTTATTCCTACTGTGTCCTCCAGTCTTTGGTTTAGGTACAGTTAGTTTTCACACCTGATGTGAACCATATTTTAAGAACCAGGGCAGGGATCAACAAATTCATGTTGTGAATTAGTCTGGCGGCCATGTTGGACGCTTCACTCAGAGGCTGGCTGCTGCCTGCAGTGTGTTGATGATCCAGCAGAGGGCAGAAGACACGTCTCAGATTGATACGACAGGTTTGTCAGGAAAGTATTGATGTTGAGGAAGTCTCAGAAACTCTGAAGACAAAAACACAGGAGCCACAAACTGAAGATGTCAAATATAGTTGAAGATTTATAAAGAAAGACGATCTGATTCAGTTATCATAAGATTTTCACTTGAAAAGGCACTGAGGTTAAAATACAGTAAATGTTTAGACGTCTGTCTGGATCTTAGCTCAACATTATTTCAGCTACTTCAACAAATGAAGGGAATTTAAAGAGTCACTGAAATGTAAATTCAGCCCGTCCTCAGCCCGTCCTCAGCCCGTCCTCAGCCTGTCCTCAGCCCGTCCTCAGCCCGTCCTCAGCCCGTCCTCAGCACGTCCTCAGCCTGTCCTCAGCCTTTCCTCAGCACGTCCTCAGCCCGTCCTCAGCCCGTCCTCAGCCTGTCCTCAGCCTTTCCTCAGCCCGTCCTCAGCCCGTCCTCAGCCCGTCCTCAGCCTTTCCTCAGCCCGTCCTCAGCCCGTCCTCAGCCCGTCCTCAGCCTGTCCTCACTCCCATCACATATATATACAGCAGCTTGGTCACTGATCCTCTGCTTCACGCTGTGATTCTGTAGGAAACCCTCTAGTGTCTCTAAAGTCGCCTCTCTAGTGTAATTATTAAAGAGCTGTCAAACTTAGGTGATGGAGTATAAAGAGCGTACGTAATGTAGTGTCACGGAGTGATGACACATAAGTTACTTTTCACTCAAACTTGACTTTTTTTTTTTTACCATCAGTGTTCATGATGAATTTGAAAATAACAGTCAGTGACCCTTTCAGTGGTTTTGAAAATGCTTTTATTGTTAGTAGAAAAGTTCGGCATTAATAAAAGTGTTAAAGTCACAAAGACAAAAGTTCATAATCACATTTGATTTCATTCAAAAATGGACAAAAATTGAAATCCACACTGAGAGCAGGCTGTGACGTTTCTCTGTGTCGTCTCATCAAAATGATGACTGGTGTTGTTTATCGATTGAGAGGCTTTATGATTGATTAATATTTCATATCAACTCATTCTGATGTTGTGTGTGTGAGATTTCTATCATGAAAAGTCCAAGTTTTATTTGAATTTACTGATTAAACTGTGTGTAAAGATGAAACTACCTGAGAAAACCTTTCTTGTTTACCGCCAAATAACCCAGAAAAATGTAGATGTTGCTTTAAATTTAGTTTAATTATTAAATTATCCCTTATATCAGTAAATTTTGTGTCCACAATGTTAAAATAATTGTTCACATAATTATTGCCAAAGTTTAAACTGCATTTCCACCTGAGACTCATTAATTATAATAATTTGTAAACATACCAAATGTTTGTGTTTTCACTGGGAAGAAATGTTTGATTTTTGTTGTTTTGTATGTTATTTAGTTTCCTGTTTGCTCTTTGATATGAATATATGTTGTCATGAGGATTTCATGAATCTAATATATGAGTTTTACACGTTCTACTGACCTCAGATCACCGAATCAACAAAAATAAATCCTCTGATTTCTTCAATTAGCCTGAAAATGTGTTTTTAAAAATAATTTCATCTTCAACATCTGTGGAGCAAAACATTAACACTGAATTTCGTACATTTGTGTGACTGAAATTAAAGAAAATAAATCATCAAAGAAGTTACATATGTGTGGTTTGTTGGCTCCGCCCACTCTGTGATTGGTGGAAGCATTGTGGAAATGGCAAGGGGCGGGGTCACATCTCTGTGAGCCAATCATCTCAGGCTGTGATTGTGGTTTCGACCATTCCAAACACCTGAAAAACACAACAGGGCATCAACGGATGAGCAAACAGCGGTTCACTGAAGTCAAACAGGATTCATTCTCTATTTTAGCAAGAATGCTAGCATGCTAAGTGTATGCACTGCTATTTGTATTATCTGTCTAGAATTTTTGCTATTGTTGGTGGATTTATTACATTTATTTGTTTGTCCTGCACATGTGTTCAAAAAGACAATAAATACAGTTTACAATAAAAAAAAACGGTGATATTGAGCTAAAATGGTCAAAAAACAAATAAACAAACAAACAAAAAAACAGTAATGTGAGCAGAGGAAGGTCACCTGGTTGAGGTTGTTGCAGTCCAGCACTGCAGAGAGGGTCCGCAATCCTGTCAGCCGAGGGAAGAAGGACTCCTTCCAGGAGATGGAAGCCTGAGGATCAACGAACCTGAAACACACACACACACACAGAATAAATACACAGCTCACACACACACACACACACAATAACACAACATCAGACAGTCAGAGGTGTGTGTACCTGTAGTAATGTGTCCTGTGGCTCATGAGTCCAGGTCCCTCCATGGCCAGGTGGACGTTCTGCAGAGTGAAGTTGAAGGGGTTGGTGAAGGCGACGGTCACAAACATCTCCTGCTGCACCTGAGGAAGTCCGCTCACCTGCAAACACCAAAGAAGAAGAACAACAACAGCATGAAAAAGTCAAACTCTTGGCTATTAAACGTTGCAACAGGCCAACCTTCAAGGGATTATATGTTTATTTAATGTAGGCGTCAGTTTTCCATCTGACCGAGTCGACAAAATGTTCCGTGTGTGTGTGTGTGTGTGTGTGTGTGTGTGTGTGTCTTACCGTCATGGTGAGCTGCGGGGTCTGCAGGTTGATCACCTTGATGGCCGTCACTGATTGGTCGTCAGCCTGTCCCGTCACAATAAAGTGCAGGGAAAGCTGAGAGCCCAGGTGAGGCAGGTACTCCTGAGCTGTGACCTTCAACATCACACGCTCCGCTGCAACACACACACACACACACACACACACACACACACACACACACACACACACACACACACACACACACACACACACACCCTGATTGTTACCAAGTTTTATTCCTCAAACCATAAATTCACAGCTCTTTCCCACTGATGCTGCTCACTCTGATTGGCCGGCACGGTGACACTGAAGTCCTGATCTTTGAACTCTTTGGCTGTGACTCCAGTGTAGAAGATGACGGTCCCGGCCAGGTGAGCTTGGACCGTCCTGGAGACTTCACCCTGGTTCTGGAAATCCACGGCCAGGTTGACATCCTGACCCAGCTGGACCTGGGGAGGGGGGCGGAGGGACGGAGGGAAGGTTGAGCTGATGGATGAAGACGTGTTGTGGACGTCAAACAGCTGGTCGCAGCAGACAGAGAGGGTTCTCAGAAAGAGCGCGAGAAAGGAAGTGACAGAGGTGTCGACGTGATATAAACCGTCTTTGACCACGAACTCTCATGTGGTTTACACTGCAGACTGGAGTCTCTGTGAACAGAGACAAACTAGACCTACGGTGTTCGTCTCCTGCTCGCTGCTGGACGTGTTGTCTCTTTCAACAGAAGCCCTTTACTCCCAACATGATCAAAAAAGGTCATAAATTATAATGAAACAAGAAATGAGAAACTTGTCTCAGAATGATGACTTGTTACCTTAAAATAATGACTTATTGTCTTAAAATTATAACATTTTATCTCTGAATGAATTATTATTTCAAAATATTGACTTCTCATTGCAAAAATGACATATTATCTCAAAATAATTAGATATTACCTGTAAAATAATTCCATATTATTGCAAAAATAATGAGTTATTATCTTAAACTCATTATCTTATCTTGCCTACCACAACACTTGCTACAAGTCTTAAATAATGAGCGAGTTAGTATCGCTATTATTTAGCAATACGGACTCATTTTGAGATAATTGATTATTTTGACTTACTATTTCAGAATAATTACTTACTATCTTAAAAATAATTATGTATTATTGCAAAAAAAATTACTTTATTAACTCATAAATAATGACTTATCCTAAAATAATGAGTTATCATCTTGAAATAATGACTTTTTAAATCAAATTAATGATTTATTTTATAACATTTTATATCAAAATAATGAGTTTTGTCACAAAATAATGTGTTAGTATCTCATTATCATTTGAGAAAAATTCACAGTATTTTTCACACTTGGCTGACTCATTATTTTGAGATATTAATTTGTTATATGTTGTCCACTAGATTGTCCTCTGACTGACATCCAGAATAAGAATAAAATCATCCCGAAGCCTTATTTATTATTTCCATGGACTTTAACGCATCATTTCATTTGATGACCTTTTGGCCAACATTAAAGGTCCTCAGTGTCCTCGTCCCTGAAGTGATGAAATTAAAGACATGACAGACAGACACGGATGGATGGATGGATGCAAGTAAGATGGGAGAGACAGATGTGTGGACAGATGTGTCACCGGTTCACATGAGATGGTGACAGACATCTGGGCCTCAGACAGCTCGGAGTGATCCCTCTCACAGCCGTATTCCTCCGCCCGAGCCATAGTATCGTCGTCATCTTTGCTCCCTGGAGACAGAAACCAGTTCAGTTCAGACGGGGCTCCAACTGCTCATAACTGCTCATAACTGCTCATAACGCTGTGAAGCTTCAGTGAAGTTGGCTCTGTGTGTGTGTGTGTGTGTTACCTTCAGGGTACTTGTAGGTGTATGTGATGTCCATAGGAGCTGAGCTGCCGACAGACTTGGTGTAAATCACCTGTCCAATGTGAGTCCTCTCCACCCTGTATGGAGTCGTTGTCCCGTAGCGGTTCCGCTTGTGGAAGACCACGTCACTGTTCACCTGGAGGGACGGAAAAAAACTGTGAGGATGAGAACTCTTCATGTTGAAAGTGAACGGAACACGGACGGAACCATAACACCGAAAAGACGATTCACTGGTGGATCCATCAGTACGTCACACAAAACAGACATAACAAGACCAAAATAAGTATATATAATAAGTATATATATATAAGTATAAGAAGAAAAACGATGTAAAAGCCAAACAAGTAGAAAAAGACATAAGACTAAAACCACGTCAAAGACGTAACAAGATGTAACAGACGCAAGACAAAAATGATGTAACACCACAAACCACGTAAAAGACTAAAATGACATAAAAGACATAAGACGAAAAACAAGATGAAAAACACTGTAAAAATGTAACAAAACAAACAAGGTGAAAAATTCATAAAAGACGTAACAAGACGCACAAGGCAAAAAAGACATAACAAGATGAAAAGATGTAACAAAATGAAAAAGACATTAACAGGACAAAAAACAACTGACAAGATGTAACACGATAAAAAAGTTGTAAGAAGATGAAACGTACAGAGTGGGAGACTCTGCTGGAGAAAAATGCTAAATACTAAGTAAATACTTTTACTTTTGTTCCTTTAAGTGTGTTTTTGTTTTCTTTGTTAGTAAGTCCAATTTTAAAGGCGGACCTTTATGTGTAGGAATATTTCTACTCTGTGGCATTTCTTCTTTTACACTTTCTGAATACGTCTGTCACGACTTTCTGCTCTGAAACGAACCTCAGCGAAGACGAATCCACAGTCGAACGGGTGACACAGCAGACCATTCTTGATGGCAGCGACTGAGGCTGGACCACAGCGATAATGTCCTGTAAACCAAACACACAGTCATGCTTATCATCCGTCCATATGTCTCTTTCTTCTGTCTGTCTGCCTGTCTGTCTGTCTCACCGTCACTGGTCTCCTGCGGCGTGGCGTCCACCACCTGCCATCCACTGAGGTCGGGTGGCAGATCTCGGCGCTGAAGGCACACCTCGTTCCAGCAGTGGTAGTTCCTACAAACAGAAAATACACCATCCTGTACTTAAACAAATCATATATTAGATCAGTTCTAATGTCTAAATTATTATTATTTATTGTATTTATTATTTTCTTCTTTTTTTAGACTGATGAAGAAAACCACATATTGCAGTCTTTGGAAAATCTCGAAGTCACTGACAGACACAGCAGCCTTTCTACAAACATGTAGGGGTGAAGAGTAACTAAGTACATTTACTCAAGTAAATTACAAATTTGAGGTACTTGAACTTTACTTAAGTATTTCCATTTACTGATACTTTAAACCTCTATTCCATTACACTTTAGTGGGAGATATAGTAGCATTCTTTTGTCATTTTCTTATTGAAGGTTCTGCCATATTAATGTTATTTAATGTTATCTACATAATATTATGTGAAATTATACTAAAGTGTGTGTTCAATCAAAAAAAAACCTTTAAAGCTCACCGTAAATGATAATAATAATAATGATGACTGTATAATGCTGTGTACCGTGAAATTTTTTTCAAGAATTGTTATTGCCTTTATTTATTTTATTTACTCCACTACATTTATTCAGTAGTTATAGTTACTGGCTGCTTTGCAAAGTAAAGAATTTGCTAAAGTTGCAGCTGTATGAGATTTTCACAGAATGATAACTGTCTCAGAAAATATCATAGTTTCACGGTATACGGCATTACACAGTCATTAGTATTATTATTACAATGACACTTAAAGGAATGAAAACCAATATTTGTTTTAGTCAAACTATTTCATACAGTTTCACAAAATATCATGCCTTTTATAATATAATCAAATATTTTATAATTTTTTAAATAATACTAATTTGGTATACACCATAGATAAGCAAATGTATATGTGACTGAAAGTGATTTGGACCAACCAGATGGAGTCCCTAGTGTGGCGTTTGTCCGGCGAGCCGTCCGGCTTGAAGATGAGGTCGGTCTTCAGGTTGCCCGTGTTGTCGTGAGCCGAACTGAAGTTGGTGATGACCCTCGCCGGGATGCCGAGGCAACGAAGGACTGCGAGGATATAAAACTGCCACAATTACCATCAAAACTTAAATAACATTGTTCCCTCATGTATGTCACTTTCCAGCCCCACAGAAAAACACACTCGTGGCTCTGCAACCTTTAGATTTATCGTAAAAAAAATAAAATAAAATAAATACAATTATTTAAAGCTAAAACAACATATTTGATAACCCATTAGCTGCTGTGAGACAACAGCTAACGTCAGCATTTGATAGTGTTGCACAATATGATAGAAAAGTAAATCAATTCTAAAATATCAACACACATCTTGGACAAGCCTGGAAATAAAAACACTGAAGGTAATCTTTGTGGTTGTTCTGTGTCTGTCTGTGGTCATTTTGTGTCTCTACTCATCTTACATGTCTTCATGATGGTTTTGTTTCCCTTTGTGGTCATTTCATGTCTCTTTGCAGTTGTTTTGTGTTTCTTTGTGGTCGTTTTGTGTCTCTTTGTGGTTGTTTTGTGTCTCTTTGCAGTTGTTTTGTGTTTCTTTGTGGTTGTTTTGTGTCTCTTTGCAGTTGTTTTGTGTTTCTTTGTGGTTGTTTTGTGTCTCTCTGTGGTCATTTTGTGTCTCTTTGCAGTCGTTCTGTGTCTCTTTGCAGTCGTTTTGTGTCTCTTTGCAGTCGTTTTGTGTGTCTCTGTGGTTGTTTTGTGTCTCTCTGTGGTTGTTTTGTGTCTCTCTGTGGTTGTTTTGTGTTTCTGTGTGGTGTCTCTGTGTCTTACAGGTGTTGAGGACTCCGGCGAACACCCAGCACTGGCCGAAACAGATGGGGACTCCGGTGTTGATGTACTGCTGCAGGATCTTGACACTGCCTGTCCAGGATGTCGGTGACGTGCCCATGGAGTAGTCGTCACTCCAGTTCCCAACCAACACACCGTTGTCGTCCTGAGAGTTGAACTGAAGAAAGATGGAGGTCAAAGGTCTGTGTTGGTGTAAAGTAGCGTGTCATTGTTTATCCTGTCAGCGTTTGTCAGATTAGCATACTTCTATCGTATATCTGCTGAGATATTTCAGTCTGGACCAACGTGCCGGACTGTATTCAGTATTCTCACCATGGCGGATCCCTTCCTGACCAGTTTGATGATGTCGCCGCGGTCGTAGATTGGCATCCGAGACGCATCCAGGATGTAAATGCAGGCATCCAAAATACCACGTTCAAACTGCAGGGAGGAAACACGTTAACTTTAAGTTCAGTCTTTATCGTTTGTCACGATGTGTTTGAGTATGTGTGTATTGTTGTGTACCTGTCCATACATCCAGTTGCGGTGTGTCACAGCTCCAATTGAACCCTGATAGATCACACCGCAGTCGTTCAGGACGTACTCCATCCGTTCAGCTTCATCAGGAGTATACGCAGTGTCGGCTGCAAAAAACAAACACAAAGTTTATCAATTCTGCTTATCAAAGGTCATAAAACTATTAAAATTCTCAAAAACGTTACTTTTCATGTGTAGAAAACATCAACACTGTTTTTCTTTTTAAGTATACATTTACTGTTAATTAATAAATTAACTGACCAGTTTTTAAGAATAAGGGGAAGAAGGATGTGTGGAATTAAAAAGATGATTCCTTTGTTTCTGCTGCGTTTATTTTGATCCTTAAAAAAATAAAAGTGTCCAGTGTGAGTCTGACCGTGTTACAGGTCTGCACCAAGCTGATCGGAGACACTGAAACTATCCGATACAACTCAATAAATCTACTTTAAATTCATTTGAGGTGAACAGTGAGACCACAGGACAGAAAAACTACCTTTGATGCTCAGCAGTACTAAAACTGAACACTAGGAGGCAGTAAAAAGTCAGCAGAAGATTTCGTACTTTCACACCAGGCGTTGCACAGCAGGTACATGTCGGTGGTGGCGTCCCTCCTGGTTCGCTGCATGCCGTTGCCGGTCACGATGGCCACGTAGGTACGGAACTTCCCCACGATGGCGTTGGCCGTGGGCGTGATGCCCAGCACCATCGCTTCGCCCTGCATCTCCAGAATCCTCCCCGACCAGGGACCACCGTGACGGTGCCCGAAGGTCACCACCACCAGAGAACCCTTACTGGCTGAAGGGTTGGAACCTGGAGGAGGAAGAGGAGGAGGAAGATGATGAGTCTGAGGTGGGAAGTAACTCAGTACAAATACTGTGTTACTGTACTTAAGTGGAGTTTTCAGGCATGTCTATTTGATTATTTATTTTTCTGACACTCTACTTTTTCTCCCTACATTTTAAGACAAATATCTGTCCTTCTACTCCTCGCATTTTCTAAACAGGCGTAGTAATTATTGATGGCTACTGCTTCCCCTGTTTGGGAAAATAAAATATTACTAGTAGAAAAAAAGTTGAGGTTAAAAAATCATTTATAAAAACAGAAATGTAATTAAATCTAATCTGTATTGGGCTAATTTAAATGTAACAAGTGTTGTATTTGAGATCATTTTTGTTATTTTATTGAACTGAGGCCAAGATGGTGAACATCTGTCAGACACAGCAGCTCTGTGTGTGTGTGTGTGTGTGTGTGTGTGTGTGTGTGTGTGTGTGTGTGTGTGTGTGTGTGTGTGTGTGTGTGTGTGTGTGTGTGTGTGTGTGTGGAGTGCACACACCAATTAGCCAGTCAAATCAATGTGAGGCTGCCTAATGAAGTGACAGTTGTCTAACTGTTCGGTAGATGACTGTTAATGAAGACATCTTCATCTGCTAATTGGTTAACGAGGGAGCTTTAACTGTGAGTCTCAGGTGGGCCGAGCCGCGGCCACTGAGCGCGCTCCGTAACGGAAACCACGCCCCCCTGTATGTCAATAAAACAGACTGAAGCTTCTGAAACTTCTGAAATTCAGCTGCAGCTAAAATCACCTACAAAGATTAATAACTAACACAATTTATCTTGTTTGTATTATAATTGTACTATTATTATTATATTGTATTGAAAGAATAAATATTAATAGAGAATTTAAAAAAACATGCAGAGACAGTGACACCAGCCAATGGGAGGTGAGCTCAGAATTTAAACTCACCAATGAGGAACTCGACCTGGAAGTCGTCTTGTTCGGTCAGCAGGCGGCTGAACGTGACTCGAATGACGAACTCCTGACCACGACGGACCACCAGGTTGTCTATGTCGTAGGCGATGGTGCGGTGGTTCGGTTTGTTGATCTGCTGACACATGTCGATGTGCTGCACAGACAGAGACGCTGATAGGAGGACGAATATCGATCAGTAATCAGAGAACGTTTGATCAGTGGACACAGACAGATAAATAAATCATAATAAACAGATCTCACCACCGACAGGTGCATAACTTCTGGGCCCGGCCTCGTCTTCAAAAGGTTCAAATTCTGGGAAATCATTTTCATCATTCACAAGGTTGGAGGTCGGCACCTAAAGATCATTTAAAAAACAATTAAAATGAACAAATAAAATAAACTGATAGAAAATCAAGTAGAGTAACTGGTGAGTTCCAGAAAATTCAACAGATCCAAACATTTCAGTGTTTTATTCTGGTCATGTTGGTGTCGTCAGCGATACAGTACCGGCTCGCTGTAGCGCCCCCTGTAGTTGTTGGCTGGACGAGACATGATGTCAGATGTTACACTGATGTCGATGAACTGAGAGAAAAAAAAATATTTGACCAAAACAAGTCACTCTCCAATGACATCTGAACAAATTAAAACAGACAAGCAAGGAAATGTAATATAAGAAGAATATAAATGTAAGATTAAAATCTCATCATGCAACACCACAGATTCTCTGCTGTAAGATTCTAGAAATATTCTATAATATTACAACAAGAAATAAAAATACTAAAGGCCAAATTTAGATTCTGAAATTAAATTATGTGAAAATGCTGTTGAATAGTTAGAGCCAGACACAGGAAGTGAGAAAATGGGAAGGAAGGTTTTTTAGTTTTGAATTATGCATTTTGAGAATAAAGTTTCATTATTATTCCCAGACACATGAAAAAATAAATCAGGTGAGGAAGATTTTTCTTTTCTAATGCCTGGAACTAACTTTATTCTCAAAATGCAGAATAAAAAAAATCATGAAAATCTATTTTTCCCCCTTTTATCCACAACAACAAAATGAAACAAGAATTTATCAGCTTTATTAAATTTCAGATTTCTGCTCTGAATGTGTAAATTAGTCTGTATTTAAATAGAGAATACATCATTTACATATTGAAACATAACACTTAAGAAAATTTGACATATTTTAGTTTTTACTAAGAATTTTTACTTAAGAATTAAAACATTCATCTGCGCATTTCCAGGGGAAATTACAGAAACAGTAAGTGTGTGTGTGTGTGTGTGTGTGTGTGTGTGTGTGTGTGTGTGTGTGTGTGTGTCTCACCGCTCAGATGAAGGAGAGAAGTTCGTCTGTCGAGTCTCTGATGATCTGATCAGATGATGATCAGCTCGACTCCTGCATCAGTTTATATACACACACTGCTTCCTCTTTTTACACACACACACACACACACACACACACACACACACACACACACACACACACACACACACACACACAGTGAGAAAAGGGAAGTGTGTGTCGTGGTGACCTTGACCCAAACAGCCTGGTGATAAAACTCTGACCTGTTTCTGATCAAAATCTTTTTTTTTGCTTATAAGCACAATTTTGAAAACAAAACACGGCTGCAATTCACCCAAACCACACACACAGGAAGCAGAGCACTGCAGATCCTTTTCAAAATAAAACACTTCATTCAGAACAGTATGATAACTTGTAAACAAACAAACAAAAACAAAAGGTGTCACACACTTCGTACGGTCTGATTCTGTTTGAGTCAGTTACATGCTGCTGTGCTCAGTCTAACATTAAGTTGTTTTGTAAAAAATCACTGATGTATCAGTGCCGGTAATCTAACAGGTTCTTCCTCGGCCGATGCTACACTCGTCCACCAAGTTTCATGAAAATCAGGCCTGTAGTTTCTCTGTTATCCTGCAGACAAACAGACAAACAAACAGCCCCACAGACAGAACCTGCTTGGTAGAAGAAGCACAAACTGAGCTGTCTGAAGAATTCACACACGAGAACATGATTTATCCTTCAGTTATTTATTTTTGTGTTAAGAACAGGTGTGTTTGTTGGCAGCCTGATCCTGCTGAATCATCTTCAGCTGCTTTTACTTCTTTCACTTTCATTTTCACGACAGAATGTGTCTCTGATTAATTAAAAATGGTGTGAGACACTAAATATTCAAATGAATTGAACTGAGAGTAAACATGTTTTTCAGAGTTTTCTCTCAGAGAGCAGGTGGAAAGAAACTGATTTAAATTCTGCACTCATGTACAATATTTTTACTCCAGAACCCAACCAAACCCAGCTGCAAAAAAGTTTGGACGTTGAGTAAAAAGTAAATAAAAACAGAATGCAATGATTTTCAAAAACTTTTTGACTTGTATTGAATTGAATACAGTAAAAAGAGAAGAAAAACACCCCAATAGTTGTGTACTTTTATAATTTTTTTTGTGTGGTAAGTTGTTTTCTCTGCAGGAACTTACTCTGACCTTGACCTCCAGGCTGTGAGGTCACCCTGACACGCTACTGCTGATTGGTCGGGTTCCACTTCCTGTTTACTGACTGACATCTCTGCTCTGAACTCAGCGACAAACTTCTGACAGAACTAATAAAATATAACAACAACACAACAGAATAAAAAAAAGAGTTAAGAGTCAGGAACAGATCAGATCACAGATTTTCTTACTAACAACCAACAACTAACAAATTTTCAGACCAACAACCAGGCTCCAACGTTTACCACTGTTACCATGGCAACAGTAAGAGGCGTAAAGGCCTGCTCTGTTCTGACAGGAATGTAACCTGATTACTTTTGGTTACTTTTGGATTACCTCAGTATAAAATATGGTGAAATTGCTCAACCGAATGTAATGGGGTTTTTGTTATTTTCATCATCGATCAATCGGTTGAATATTTTCTCAATTGATCGAGTAGTTGTTTGGTCCATGAAATGTCAGAAAGATGTTGATCAAAGTCCAAGATAACGTCCTCACGTCCTTTACTGTCATCTTCACCATTTTTGTGACCATGAAAATGGTGAAAAAACGTAAGAAGAAGAAAAAGACACAACAAGACAAAAGACGGGGGACGTACATACGTGTGCTCCACATGTATGGACCTATAGTCTTTCCTGTAAAGATTATTCTCATTATTGATTAATCTGTCAATTTTTTTCTTGATTAATCAATTAGTAGGTCTATAAAAAGTCAGAAAATGTTGAAAAATGTTGATCAAAGTCCAAGACGACGTCCTCAAAAGTCTTGTTTTGTCCTCAACTCAAAGATATTCAGTTTACTGTCAGAGAGGAAAGATTCAGAAAATATTCACATTTAAGAAACTGAAATCAGAGAATTTAGACTTTTTTTAATTAAAAAATAACTCAAAACATTTATTAATCGTAGATTAATAATCGATTAATGGTTGCAGTGTTTAAGTTATTTTGTCGTGTAAACAACAATCAAAGTTTTCTTCTATAAAACTTCATGTCTCGTCTCGCTGCGACGCCTCATCAGTCACCAGACGACAGGATGAAATATAAGAGTGATTTTTCTGGGCTCAGGGCCAGTTATCTTTAAAAACCAAAGTATCCGTCCCCCAGAGGACGAGTCCACTGTCTCTCACCTCCGACAGGCTTTAATCCGTCTGACTCATCAGGAGTGACTGAGGGTTATTATGGTCTGTCAGCAGATCTGCTCACGCCTCGCCGTGTGAGGGACGGGACGGGGGAAAAATCAGAACCAGCAGGACAAAAAAATGGACAAGAAAGAGGACAAGAGGGCAAAGACAAGGAGAAATAAAATACGAACCAGTTTCACCAAAATCAGTGAATAAAAATATAAAGTTGTGTTTTTGTACAGTGAGGCCCAGCCGGTGTCATGACAAAGAAAGTGAGACAGCATTTCATTGGATTCAAAATCAATCAATCGATGTGATCGTTTGCAGGGATGAACTCTTACTAATATTGACTTTTTTGGTCATTGTTGGTCCAAATCCTGGTCCACAGGGGACATAAACAGCACAAGACACGTGTGATGAAAATCGGTTTTGGAACTTTAAGAAAGAAATGTTGAC